>DWIJ01000225.1:0-12773 GCA_018248315.1 Chioides albofasciatus
AGTCTAGCCGGGGATCGAACCCGGGACCTTTTATGTTTTATTTTTATGATAAATTCTATCATATTATTTTTATGAAAATGATTATCCATAATTCTGCCTCCAATTCTTCCCATCACCGCTTTGCAAACACTTGAGCTTTTTCTGTTGTTACTATTGAACATACAATAAGGTTATTTTCTCATTTGTTCAGGCCATGCAGGCGCGGATACCACACCACTTTCGGGACCCCTCAACGGCACCGTTAAGGAAACTCAGTGTAGACCTTATCAAAACCTACAAACACATAAATGAGGTGAGTGTTAGCTATAGTCATATTTCAATTACTTTGTAAATACCTTTTTTGAAGTAAAAAATGAATGAATGAACGGACCAACCACTGAATTTGAGTTGGAGAAAGACAACATAGTGTTATTTACTGTTGTTCTTTCACTGTTTTATCAACAACCCATTACTTATTAATGAGAAGGAATAGGTCATAGTCCATCGCGCTGGCCAAGTGCGTATTGTTAGACTTCACATACCTTTAAGATTTTGTTTTTAAATCTCTCTGGTACGCAGGTTCCTTTCGATGTTTTCCTTCACCGCAAGTGATACTTAATTTCTGAAACGCACATAATTTAAGAAAGTCAGAGGTGCCTGGAATTTGAACTTCGGACCCCACAAATTAGAGGTCGACTTTCTTAACCACTGCTTCTTCGCTGTTTTATTCATGTGTAACAATATTAGAAACTATTGCAGAAATCAATTTATCGCACATATCATCTCCATTACAATTACACGCTAGTTACATATCTAGTTTTAACGTAAATAAACAGATAAAATCTGGTATTCAGGTGCGGGATTAAAATCAATCCGAGTATAGCTACCGACCAGTTAACATAAACTGGTTAGTGCTGTAATCATTATTTTATATCTTGTTAAAGGCATATCACTGGATGATACGTGAATGTGCGTGGAATGGATTAAATTAGATATGGTAGTAATTGTACACAGTTACCCTATCACTTGAATATGAATATGAATATCACTTGAATATAATTATCTGTGGATATTTATCTAAACAAATTGTATTTCATGTTTGAAATTCTTCGTTCAAGAATATTACCAAAGCATTTTCTTGTACCGTCCTTAAGATTTTACAAGTATCTGTTTTGATTCTAAGATCATCTTTAATTTCATGTCAAGTCTTATACGGAGTTACTTTTGTTTATATATTTATTTTATGAGGGACATAACAAACAACTTTAATATTCATTGCAGAATGGTATATGTTAGAATTTTAGTTAAGGCACAACCCAAACTTTGCATTAATAGCTGCATGTCATGATTTGCAAAAGTGTTAAATTGGGACCAAGATTTTTAGAATATCAGTGTAGCGATTGACTAAAAATCAAGTAATATGTCCAAGGGGGTAATAAAATTTTCAATAAATCCCACAAGTCGGCACGGGTCTCCTCTTGGAATGAGAAGGATTCGGCGATAGTCCGCCGCGCTGGCCAATTGTGTATGGGTAGACTTCACGTACCTTTGAGATGTTTTTTCAAAATGTCTCAAGTATTCAGGTTTCCTCACAATGTTTTCCTTCGCTGTTATAGCAAGTGATAATTAATTTTTAAAACGCACATAACTTAGAAATATCAGAGGTTCGTGCCTGGTATTTAAACCTCTATTGAGAGGCCTAGTTTCATCCATTAAGCTATCACTGCTTTAATAAACAAATACATAAATCATAACTAAGTCATTGTATATCAACAAGAACGTTCCAGTAGTAAGCCACGACCATTCTAATTATACACATAAGTCGTCTTGCGACAACGCTCTCTAGCCGGGCTTTCGTAATTATTGTTTACATGTCGCACGCGGAAACAGCTCTACATGTGTTTTCTTTTTCCATCCTCGCTATTAATATACCACTTTAAGCGTTAGTGTATATATTTTTAAACGTCGGAAATATGTAGAGGAAACGAGAGTTGGTCGACCTTTTTCGATGCGCGTCCCGATCCGTTGCGTTGTGCCACGTGGGGGCGAAATTTATGGTGTGGGTGTCGTAAATAAAAAAATAAAAACACTCAATGAACTAGTCAAGTTATGAATGAAGCGGCGTGCGATAATGCAGTTTTGTATTAATTAAGTGCATGTTTACGTATTGCGTATGACTGTGCAGTATGCTTTAGATAAAGCAATATATATTTTTAATCAGTTGATTTGATTCCAATTGTTTTGGGTATTCAATTGGAGACTTTATCGGTATTGTAATGTTTGTATTATTTTTTCGTGTAGAAATATTTTTTTATTCGTACGGGATGGATACAGCTACCTACCGATACGTATGATATATTTCAAGAAGAAAAGGTTGAATAATGTTCAGGAAGCAGTAAATATGCGATAGTTATAGTTTATTATGTACCTACTCGTTTATTTACGATATTTCGCGAAGCATTGTATCTGACCTCTATGTGACGTGGGCGTCTGAAATTCACCGCTCCTTCGGATTGTCTTCATTAAAAAATTCAATGATTTTTCCTTCCTATAAAACAGGTCTCTATTTGTTCAAGCCTACAACATTTGAGCTCGTGAACGTTTAGAATCCCAAAAACATCTGACATTCATTTAAGCTTTTATCCTTTGTTTTGCACTGTCTATACTTTAGGGTATATTCCACGTAACCTTTAGCAGGACGTGGGCGTTCAATTTTCAGCGTAGGAGGATCGACGTTAGTATTCTCTTCACGGTTTGTTAAAGGCCGCCAATTTAAATTAGGTAACATTTTCTATTTTTTCCTTATGTTGCAATTTATGATCCGCTTCCCACCAGATGTTAAATTTATCCCGGATTATAAACAAACGGCAATGAGGATAAAAGTCCGATTGGAGTTTCTTTTGCAACTCTTTTTCATAAACCAACCTTGTGAACTGGCGCTTAGTTCAAATTAAGAATCGTATAAAGCTACTTTTAATAAAATATTTTGAATTCGGGTTTTGTTTACTTATTTGCGATCATTACATAGCCCAGCTTCGCTGTTTTAATACAAGTGGGTGTTTGTACTTCTGTAGTCGGTTTCACGGACACGACCTATGAAAGGTTTCATACCTACACAATACAAATAGTTTGCACAGGCATGTTTTCGTAGAAATCTACGCGGTTGTTGCATTTGACCTTTATGTAATGTCGCTTACAGTTCTCAGTATTAGTTAAGTAAGACGACTCTAGGGTTTTCAAAACTTTTTACTTTTTTCTATTTAATGGAATCACCGGACCTTTTGTAACCGATCACAAATTGAATAGGAATTCTATTTGAACTCGTTTCAAATGTTCATTACTACCATACACACTTTTATGAACACTAAAACTATAATAGCAGCAGGGCGCATCTTCGTACTTTAAAAGTCACTCACAGTTTAGCCCGCAGCGATATGTAGCCATATTTCAATTATATCAGTAGTTACAAAAATAGTACCTACCAGTTATTGAGTTTACATCAATGCGGTTTGCGGTAGATATATTCGTTTGAGCGACGTGGGCGTAGAGTTTTCACTGCAACGTAGGACTGGCGCGTGTCGTGAGGGAACTGCGTCACAGTTCTTCGCCTTCCATTCGTAGAAAATGCGACTTGAAAATATTATATACTACGTCATCAAATGGGTGCAGAGCATGCCCGTTATAAAGAAATAAGTGGAAATTTCAACAAAAGGAAAAAAACACAATTAATTTTTTATTAGCAATGAAGTGGTATTTACCGTAATTTGAAAAAGAGACTTAAATACTGTTTCAATGAAAAAAGATTTACATTAACATATCTGCTTGTTGTCGAGTCGCTGGTAAAATTCGTGCGGTTGGCAATTACAATTTGTGCTAATTGGTGGTGTAATTAGAAATGCCGGCCACCCGAAATTGATGTATGACCTAACCACGATAACGATAAATACCCAGTGGTGCCCTAGAGGTCGGTTTAATTGTCAACACGATAGACGTTTAAGTTTACCGCTAATATATACAGTTATTGGATTTATGACTGTTTACATAAAATTACTGCGTAGACACTGATTAGTTAAGCCTTGCCTATCTACACTTACAAAACTTGATGAAATTCTACACTATTCCTAGATGTTAACTGACAACGTTCGATTGTCCTAAGTATACGAATTTATCAGAATAATTATTTTAACTCGCACCAATTGGATGCAGTCTTTCCATTACCATTTTACTGTCATTTCTAATATGTACTACCGTACCGTACCCTACTGTAGAGTATAAGATTTCAAGTCAAAATAAAGTCATACTAGACTACGTGATTGTTAGAAAGATAAACGCATACAATCAACGTCCAATATATTACATTGTACCGACTGTTACCCCAACTAACAGATGTTTGAAAATAATTCGTTCCTCCAAACTTCAAACATTTACTATTCTTGTACAGCGATCGGGGGCGATTAATCTTAGCTTTTGAGGGACACGTGGCGTCCCCTTCTGTGGAGCGGTATTTATTTTTAAATGTCTGTTATATTATTAGAGTATATTCTATTTGTGTTTAGTATGGTCGTTGCCCTATTTGGTTGTGTGTTTACATGGCGCCACGCTGCCGTAAAGACATCGTCACATACGCTCGATTCGATAGTGATCATCGCCAAAGATAATAATTTGGTGTAAACATAAGTTTTATACATAAACATAAATTAGTGCGATATGCAGTATCATAAATATAATATGATCTCAATTTTGCAAGAAAGATATGTATGTTAATGAAAATTGAATGTACTGCCAAAGGCTAAGATTTGAAACTTCATTTTTAAGTTACTAAGACACTATAAAACAACGAGCAGAACCCGCGGTTTCGCCCATTAGTTAAATTATCAAAAAAAAAATCTCGTATTAAATATAGCCTACGTTCATCAGGGATAATGTAGGATTCTAATGGTTAAAGAATTTTTCAAATTGGTACAGTAGTTTCGGAGCCTATTCAAATCAAACAAACAAACAAAATCAAATCTTACCTCTTTATAATATTAGCATAGATATTAATTTGATTATAGTTATTTCAGTTATCTTTTTTATCGATCGGAGAATCAAGTCAGCCAGATGTGGCAATGCCTCGGACAAATGACGTGTGCTCACATATGTGTGGGCGTGATAATGTGCTAGGCACCGCAATGAGTCGGTTTTTGCGGAAGAGGTCAGTTGAGAGGAGATGCGTACTCGGAAATGGACCGTTTTATTTTTGGCGACTTGAACTTTGACCGTTTTGTTTTCGTTGTTTAGGTATGTACGAGAATAATCCTATTCTCTTTGTCCGTAGGTTTATGTCGTATTTGATTTTTTTTGTAGGTAGGTATAGCGGTCGTGTATGTAAATGCGGGTTGTGTAAAGTATATACCTATGCTATTAAACGTTGAACGAAGGTAATTTTTTTTAAAGACTGTTGGTCTATTGTTTTTTTTTATGAAACTGAAATTGAAAATGAGTATGCTATTCTGCATTCTGAGTAAATGGCCACTGTTGTCCATGGACTGTAAACCGTTCAAGATAGGATTGGAACCAGAGGTGGACCGACAGATTCGTGGCAGTTCACGAGGACAGCGGGTTACTATTCTATATTTACAATACATATTGTGTATATCTTAATCTCACGTTTTGGATGGTATCACAAGATCACCAAGTTGAAAAGAAAAGAAAATAAACGCCTCGAAATTCTTTTTTAAGGTTCAATTTGTTTTTCAGTGTCCTTTTATCTTGAAACATGAATAAGGAGCGAGTGTGGGTGTCCTTATTATCTGCCCTCGACAATGGTTCGCGTAGGTGTAAACAAAATTTATCAACCTCTCGACTACCATTCGAGCCTTCAACATCAATTTATTATAATATAACGTAATACCTCCTACCCATTCTACGAATACACTTGTTGTACTCTGACCTTAATTAAACACTGTAATGTGAACATATTTGTGCTCTATTAACTAGTTTCTTTTTGGTTTTTCTTTGAATATTTCAAATGAGCAGAACGCGCGGTTTTGCCAATGGGCTACCGATTTTTAATAAAGTAACCCAATAGGGTTACATTATCGAATTTTTTACGCAGATCCCTATTTTTTTTCTCGTATTATATGTTCATCAGGGATAGTGGTTCTAGTGGTAAAAGATTTCTTCAAATCGGTTCAGTAGTTTCGTAGCCTATTCAATTCAAACAAACAAATAATCTATTCTTGTCTCTTTATATAATACTAGAACTAGAATAGATGAAAATATGTAACCGAACTTCGCATAGCAACCGTGTCCGTAACTAAGACTTTATTTATTTTTCGTTTTCCCCTTTTGGTGTAATCATATTAATAATGGCCTTCAATCTAATAATAAGTGATTTGATTTTCCTGCTAAATTTGCTTCCTGTTAAATGGTCAATTTGATGCTTATTACTCTTTGTTTCTATGCCGTTTAGTTCTAGTTTCATGTTGTGCTTCCGAGCAATGCATATTATTTAGTTTTACATACGTCGTAACTGGCCGTAGATGTTAAAAGTTAATCTTTAAGAAATATACTATGTGTACGCTGAAAATGGCATTTGGTTTATTGAGGATAATCGTTGTAATTTATTAAGCTGGAGTTTTTAATCCCTTCAAAAATTGATGATATCACACGCGTACGTTTTTTCTTTGAATTAATTTGAGATTATGTGTATTAGTAAGCTGTAGTGGTTTACCAAAATTCATTAAAAAGCGTCTGGCTTCGAGTGACCACTCGTACTGAGTGGTCACTCGAAGCCAGATGGACCGTTGCGTCAGTTGACCACCGTTTAATTATTTAAAATGCAGCCGTACTCCGGTTCTCTTATACGTGTACCATTTCAGTAGGTAGTAGTAATCGTTCATTCGTACTAGTTTGCGGTTTCGCCGTCCAAGTTATTGGTTTCGAATGACCCGGTTGCGTCATGTATCGGACATTCCGCTGACTGACAATGGATCCGCAATGGCGAAACGCAAATTCCCCCCCTCAAGGGGGGAGGCGCTTGTTGTTTATCTACTTTTAAACGATTGGAAAAGTACACAAGTGGTTCATGTTTATTTATTTGTGTAAACAAAAGACCCTATGACATTCTACGTGGGTAGTGAATGTTGTTGCGTTAAGTAACAACTTAATATCGATACAATATGTGAAATTTAAATGTGTTAGTTAAAGATTTGTATTATTGAATTATTTTTCTACTAGATGTTAGATGAAAACGAGGTCAGCTAACGTTAATTGGTTATTGCATCCCAAGGTTCGTCCCAAGAAAGACAGGGAGTCTCATTTGAGGTCTAAGAAGTACTTTGCCTCTCCTGAGGACAAAATTATATATTTGTGCTAGAACACAGCAGCTTACACGGCTGTAATAAGGCAGAAATAGCTATGGATGTCGATCCCGACGCAGTTTAACTATGACGAGTTCTATCACCCCATCATTTCACCATAAATAAAATTGTTTGCCTTGTTTCTTAACTTCAATATCAAGAAATGATCATTAATATTTTATGCCCGATTGGCGGCAAAATATCCAACGATCAGTCGAAAAAAAAAGTGCGCAATTGGATCGCGTCGGTTGTTATGAAGCAACCGCTGCACTAGATGCTAGATGCAATCGGCGACAATGACTAACGGTTGTGGGCGAATTTCGCAACCGGCCGGCAACGAGCCGCCGATTCGAGTCAAGGAGAGCTCCGATCAATATTTATAGTTCGGTTACTGACTCCAGATTTACTTTACTGACCCCCTTCTGTGTCTATCGAAGATGATTTATAGCGTTTTTATTTCTTTATTCGATAAGAATAATGCATGTATGTTTTACGCACGTTCTAATCGTCGTCCAGTTCAGCTTCCAAGACGTACCTGTGACGTGAGGAGTTAAGATTATTCGTTACTGCACGTGTGAGCGAGACAAAAAATTTGGCGCCGTAGACGCGTGGTCGTCGTGTGGAGCGATTGCGATCAGCCGCATTGCGCTTGTCCGTTCGTCCTAACCGTTATTTTACCATAACCACATAATAGTATACTGTTGCTAACTGTTACTAAATAAAATGGTATTGACTACAAAGTTTAACGTGTTTATAAACTAGATTTCAATTGAAGATATAATACACGAGACTGATAACATAAACAAATAAACAGTATTAAGAGCTTACACACTCGCTTTACAAAGATTCATTCACTGGTGAGAGTTCGCGCGACTTGAAATTCACTCAAGTAAAAAAATTATCAGATGTTAAGTAACAAACTTCCCACAGATGTGTACCGGCGCAATTACGATTGGCATTGTCATTACCACGCTTTCGCCGCATTAATAGTATCGTGTCTGTGAGACACGAACGAACATCAGCTGTTCGCCTGTACGCGACGGCTATCTGTGCAAATTAATTGCAATATCTCGAATGCGACGCGGTGATTAGAGAAAAGAAAACACCGCGTTCCTATCGTACGTGTTCACGTGGTGCGAGTGAGACATTTTTCATAGCGTTGCCGGGGAACAATTTGGGATGTCGTGACGGTTGATGATAAGATTGATAAGTATTCATTTAAAAAGTCTTTCCTAGTAAAAATTAAGAATAAAGATAAGTTGGTTTTCTTATATGTCCTTATCTTACCAATACAGCTAATTCGTGTTCAATTGATACAAAATGCAGCAATACTTTCCATCATTTAAATTTTGCTAAACAGATTTGCAAAATTGTCTCTTCCTATCACGATTGCTAAAATTTCTTTACAAGCAAACTTTGTCAATCCAGTAAGTTTTCTTTTATTCGAGCTCGCCGTTATTATTGTATGAGGTCCAGGAAAACTGTGTTGAATATATTGTTGTTTGAAAATATTTGTATTGCTTTTTGATTATATCAAGCGACATTCGGTGCCCTCTGGCATGAAATCTAGGTGTAAACAATATTTTTAGTTCCTTGGGATGAATTAAATCAATTGATAATGCACTTCTGTATTACTTTGATATCCATGGGCTAGTATGAATTTAACATTTTGATCCAAACATGGGATCCCAATTTGCTTACACCATAAAAGATTTGTTTATTGCAAACACAATCGCTGAATTATAAACGCATGATGTAACATTTGCAACAATTTAATAAATAAGCTAACGTGACCTTAATTTACACCTCGACACGTGTTTATTTATAACTAAATAAAAAACTTGCTTACTCTTAAGTAAGTCATGGATATGTATGACGTATGTGTGCTACTGCGCAACTAGGCAGGCGTATGTGAACACAATATGACCGCGTTTGGTGCACCCGCCGTTACACAATAATATCTTTCTCGTAATTATATTGAGCGCTACGTATTGTGTTACGAAATACTTTTGTAAAACAATAGTCGCCGTGATAGGTTGGAAAGTTCAGTTATGATTATAAATTATAAGCAGGAGTTTTAAACAACTTACTTAAAAGTAGAGGTTATCAGTTCGGCATATTTATTGTGTGAAAGTTACACGGTATCTATGCATGTTATAGAATGATTGTTACATATCTGTTTAGGCTTTGGATATTTGTACCTATATCTACTCGTCTCTTTATGTATCCAAGGCAACTACGATACTGAATCCTTGTTAATGTGTAGAAAACGTCATAATTCTGTACGTATACTTTGTGACGCAAATGCGTGGAATTTTTTCATCAGAAAATTTTCTTTGATTAACATTATATTTACGAAATTATTAACAAATCGGCCGTACATTGGTTATATCTGTGCGCGATTCGGAGTGGCACTGGATTTTTTTACCTACTTTTGTTTGGTTTCTCATCTGGGACGATATGCAATCGCTACAAAAAAATATTCCAAAGTTGATAAGGTGAATGTGTTCACGAGAGGCGATGTAAGACTAATCAACGGTACACGGTTCGCAAATAGTGTAATGCAAGCAGGCCAACTAAACTGAGTCAAGGTGAGTGTGGGACGTCACGCTCGTACTGTTGCCACCCGGATTATTGTGCGGGCGTCAACCGGGCGGGGTGGTCGGCTCGGACACGGTATAAACACGGAATAACCGGATAGACGTCTAATGCTTTTTTGAACCTAGTCTAGTGTTAGTTAAGTCACACTAAATGGACAATCAAACCAAAATAATACTATTGTTTGGTTAAAAAACTATGTTATGCTGTAGTCTATACACTTAGTTGTGATAGGTGTGACGAGTAGAGTAACTTTGCAAAAAGATGCTTTCATCAATCCACTTAACTAAGTTTCTTAAATTGCTTTCCAAAATCTAACAAACATATGTTCTAAAGTGATTAAAGGAAATTCAATACAAATCATCGTTAAACGGTAAATCACGTTACGCTTTTTACATAGTAACCTTATCCAAACCGAGCAGCGTAAGTCATCGCAAACCGCGACCAATTCACCAATCTGAATCAAGATGATCGTTCTTAAGATTACGAGTCTATTCGCTTACTTCATCGCAGGCATAAGAAGTAGCCACTGTCGCTACACAATGTATCACATGGTATTCAATAGAGACAGCGCTGTCGTCAAGCGGAACACGACGGTCTGGCACCGACCGCAGCCCGAGCACGGGTTGCACGCCGCCCCCCGTGTCGCTATGCCACCGTCACTCGTAAATGCTAATGAGTCACACCGGTCCACCACTTCCTTATGATCACTTGAATGTTCGGTTTTGCGTGATGTGGAAGGAAGATGATTAATAGTGATCATGAACTAGCGTTAGTGATGGACTAATATTATGAAATTCGGCTGCTAGGCGCCCGGAATTAATATTCTAGCCTCAGATTTTCAAAAGTAATATTAGTATAAATTATTTGTATATCGACTGTTTTACTTGCAACTTGTCTGTCATTGTCCTGTGTTATTTCTTTTTTAAAAGCAACCTCGGTTGTCCCATGCAATTCTATCACAAACTCATTCACCCGTCATTTGCAACCTTGCCTGTCTTTTATAATCTATTAAGCAAAAGATTCATTTGTATGTGTATTTATTACTGTAGTACAGACTGTACTAATCTTGCAGTAATCCTCATTATACAGGTAATTAAGACCGTAATCCTTTACTCTGGCCCAAAGCTATATCGACAGACTTCGTACCTTTGGCCGATCTCGGGTAGCACTAAAATTCTGTTTGGGATTGACATTTAGAGATAAAGACTAGGTTAACCTGCGACCAGAGTTCATCTATTTGGATTGGAAATAAACGTTTAAGGGTATTGATCAACAACGATGAGGTTAAGTGATTCTTATCTTAGATAATGTTTTATAAAATTACCCTTTTACCTTTAATTTTACCAAAGACGTGTGACATGGATCCTACAGCGCACTTTTTCTTTCCCATGTCCCTATCTACAGTTAGCCTTATTATACTTTTTTACCTTTACTTTTACTAAAGAACTACATATGATATGGTTCCACAGCTCACTTCTTCGTTCCTACGCACCTGTGATGTCTATCATTAACCGTATCGTTACCTTCTTACTTTATATTTACCAAAGAACTACACCTGATATGAGTTCTACAGTGCACATCTTCGTTCCGATGTCCCCACCTATCAATACCTTTATTATTACCTCCTTACCTTTACTTTTACCAAAGAACTGCACGTGATACGGGGTCTACTACTTCTTCCTTCGTTCCCATCCATCAGAACGTACCAGTACGAATTATTCTAAATACGGCGACACACGGAGGAAAAAATCGATGATAGGCACATTGTCCGACCCACATCGACTTTGAGCTGTCGAGTTTGATTGAATCAACTGTTTGCAGAGCGATCGACGCGTAGAGGGGACGTTGCGTGACTCTTTATAATATCGTATTGTTTCCGAAAGCATTAATTTTTGGTATAGGTATGTAATAGAAATGGCAGATGGACAGGCGGTCCGATTGATTTTGCTCCATAGACATCAAATTAAACTGGATAAAAATCGTTAATACGAATACTTAATTGCATTTATTTAGATTTTAAGGTCAAGTACCTAATGTCATCTATAATATAACAATAGTACTGCATTATGTAACAATAGATGGTTCCACTGTAACAATAGATTGTTGCAACTTAACAAAATGGCTGGATTGCAGGTGACTTACGAGTACATATGAGGTGACCAACTTAGTCATGAGGAGTAGCCACATATGATGGACTTAAGGTGGAATCTCTGTTCTATATCTACAGAAGTGACTGGCAGAGTCAGACAGATACATGGTGAAGTAATGTTACACCTCTCTGTTACCCCTCACATGAGCTTTGGACATATCATTGGTACTTTAAAACCATTAAGGAAAACGAAATACTTTTGTGATTTATTTCCCAATTCGAGATAAAAAATGAAGTCATCGAATGACTTGTATCTTTGTAAACAATTAACAAAACTATTGACAGAATCTTAGTCATCGGCGACTATATTCTACCTATATTTCATTCTATGAACATACTTAATTTATTAAAAATAGACGCATATTTATTATAGTAAGTCGATATTCATACGGTTTTTAACAGCGCGGTGTCAGCAGGTCAAATCTACGCAAATATCAAAGTACCAATCACCCTTTCAGATGTAGCTACTTAAATCCTAAACCAAAATCACCTGTACGTTAACAAAGCGAACCAAGGAAAACCATGAACCCTGGAATCGCCCAAGCCAGCCGGGTACGAAATAACGAGCGAAAAATGTCCGCCGCCTCTATCCCTCACAAAGCCACCGAGTAAATAAACCGACGGTCCCCTAACCTAACCTAACCTAACCTAACCTAACCTAACCTAACCTAACCTAACCTAACCTAACCTAACCTAACCTA
>DWIJ01000226.1:0-12772 GCA_018248315.1 Chioides albofasciatus
TACAACGGATATTGTTACTACAGGTAAGGATAGGATCCCTAGATGTGTTATCGTGAATATTTTGTTAAATCACTTAAAGAAGAACACATTTAAAAAAAACTTGTATTTATTTACCAGAAAAACAATGAAAACTCCAACTCAAAATCTTTTATTGCCTGAAAATGGGTCGGTACAACTGAGCATACACCTTAAGTCTACAGCTAAAAGAAAAAAATATATCTAATCATTAAATATACATATGCGTTTAGTCTCTAGATATTTAGACATGGCAGAGAGTGATAATTGATTGATGAGATTGAGATAATTGAGTTTATGTAAAAATAAGCAAAGACAAATAATTTAGTACCTTGGCTTTCTTTTTTTGGCGACTGATTTTGCTACTTTTGTTTGGTAGTTAATGACGTGCTTTGGTATTATGTATACAAATTTATGACAGATTTTGATTGAATTTCGACCAATAGTATAATTTTAAAATGTCATACAACAATAATTCTATTAATATAAAAATGTAATATGGGCTATTAATGAAAATGTGTAAGTAAATCTGTTTGTTATCTCGAATACAAATACTAATATAACAATATTATTATATCCAACATCTTTGCAGGGTAAATATTATAGCTTGCGGTGTCACGGGTCCCGGGATAATTGTAAAAGGGATTTTATGACAAAACTGTATAGCCATCGTACCACCGTTACCTGGCAACATCACGTATCTACTATCTCTTGTGGTAGTTATGTTTTATTAGTTATTATTAAAGTTAACGTTATGTTTGCTATTTAATTACGTAGAGATAAAACAAACGGTACTCTCGTTTGGTCATTTATGTTAATCTAATTCAGTGCTATGAATATGTTGTTTGTTTATTCGTGTTTCATGTAAACAGGATTTAATTTAAAGGTCTTTTTTATGTATACTTTTGTGTTTACTTGTTATGTAGTTTTTTTTTATTTTGTGTCTACCTTAAAACATATTATTGTAATCCAGGGTTAACAAATAGTCACATGACATTAGCCCATCAACAGTGAATAAAATAAGATAAGTATAAATAAACCAATAAAATTAAGGTTCGAGATATCAGTTAGTGACAGACTTGTTGGCAGGCTCTCTAGGATAGGAATTAAATAAATAGAAAATTATTTTACAGTCATATACCTTAAAATGTGATGATTTTAATTTTTTGCCTTTCGCATATGGATATATGTGTAAATATAGTCAAAGATGCACATCAGGAGCGTATCTCATGTAGCTGTTTTAATGTACGAGAGGGCCATTCCCCTTACCTTGGGACTCATTTTTCTACCCGCGAGCATCCCGATGGAGCAAATAACTCGCAATTTACGCTTTTCAGACCTACATCGCCTATAAAATTTACATCTACTGTATTCCTTTTTAGCATTTCACCCATGTTAAACTTAGGCGCAATGTGAATATACCAGAATAATGGTTTACATAAATACAACAATGTATTTCTTTACTAAGACTTACTTTAGAAATACAAACCGATCATAATAATAATTTATTTGAGACAATGGATTTTTATTATAGCCGTGTGTGACACGCGCAACGCGAGAAACAAAACTGTGCGCACACGTGAACACCCTATATTGGCAATATCCAAGAAATTCCGCCGATACAATGGAGAGACACGTCCCGTTATTAGCTAGGGGGTTCCTTAGTTCCTTTGCCCCCTCGCTATCACTCACCTAGCCGTATCACTGGCTCCCCCCAACGACTAATCACAGAGGATGTGGCATAGACGCGCTATGCATATTTATTATTGCCTCCTTCCAATTCTCAGCGTTCGATCAGAGGGACGTGGGTGTTTTTCATTTGCTCATGTTATTTATTTAGTGGGCCGCAGGTACGAGAGGGCTTAATGTTTGATGAGCTCAGATTCCCCTTAATTTCTATACGCACAATCTGTCGTGAACCTAACTTCGATCACGTCCCTGCGGCTGTTCGGGAAACAAGCGGTCTTTAAGTGAATTAAACGGGATTAACTAGTTAGCCGTACGTAGCGTAGACGTAGTTTAAGTAAGAGGTTGTTGATTAATAGCCTCGATGCGGCACTATTGTATAATATTATCGTTTAGAAACTAGGTTTGTCTGCGGTGGTAGGCATATCTTTTATCTTCAAAAATAGCGAGCCATTCGCTGGGCTCAGGTCTCCTAAGCTTCGTTCAAGTGCAAAATGCGGAGTTATTGTGAATCAGTGAACTTCGAACTACTTTTAGAACAATATGGAGAGTACTTAGGCATGCACATCACCTGAAGTGTATACGGCCGTACACAATCTTTCAGCCGTACACGGGCGGCAATTACCAATGTCGTTTGTATTATAATCTGCAAGCTCGTTACCAACTTCAATTACACAAAAAGCAAAGTTTCATGAATACTCAATAATAAATTATGCTATGTATTCAACAAATTTACAAGGCAGGAGCGAATGTGAGCGATATTACAACCGCAACAAACAATTTGCGTCCGAGCGGTGCGGCGTCGGCTTCATAAAACACGATTACACGCACCTCCCACCAGCGGTAATTAAAACTTTTCTAGCGAAAAGAAAAACCAATAAAACACTTTCTTTATCCGTAACAAAAACACTCGTGTGTGGAAGCGGGAACAGAAATGAGTTAGGAAACAAGTGAAGTGAAGTGCAAACGAATATTTTTTATTTCGCGCGAATTAAATTCCTGACGAATGCTAATGTTGTTTAACCGGGAATTCTTCTGCACTTTAATAGGGGAGGTTGGGTTAATTAAATATTCCCGGGGTTCATTTTCGCGAAATTATTTGATCTCGCCCCGACGCCGGCCCAATTCGGGGCAATTCATTCGCTGAGATCGCAAACTTAATTTGATTTTATTTTTGTACACGAAGATACCAGTTTTGATGACGGATCGAAACGCGTCGGGGTTTATTTGTTCAGGAACTATATAAACATGTTGGTAAGCAACTTTATTGCTGTCAGCCTGCGCTTCTTTACTCTGGGTTTGTTCGTGAGCTACGTAACACCCTAAAGTGCGGCTCCGTGTCGGAACTACGAAAATCACTCGAGAGCATAAAATGAAAACAATGTGTTGCAGTTCTTTGCATATCACTTTTAGTTGTAATTACTTTTAGCTCATCTGTTTTTTACGTTGCATAGTTCGAGTCAGCCACATGTTTGTTTATATTTTGAACATTCTATAATGCTCTTTTAGGCGCAGTAAAATCTGTGACATCCGATACTAGGCCAACATGATGGAATTATCATTTAAATACATAACGTTAAGTATTAAGAGTTTTTATTATTAGGACAGTTATGTGTAAAGATTTTAACAGCACGTAGAAGCACTTTTATTCATGCACTATTTAAAAATAATGTTAAAAGTCTAAGCTGAAAGGCAAAGCGTACACTGCGGCAGTAATTAATAGCTCAAGACATAAGCTGGAGCACCGTTCACAGCGGTACTTTTATTACACTTCCCGCTAAATTACGACTAGTAGGTATTACCTAAGCAAACGCAAGAGATTTATAATCCTCGAGTGCATACGACAGCTTGCATAATTTAATAATTTACACACGCCCTTGATTAAAATTTGCTATAACGCATAAGGGCGTAGGGCAAGGAAATTAAACGGCCCATAATAATTTCGTTATGCCAGTACCATGATTAAAATCTTGCAATTAATTAGGAAAACTTCGGCTCTGCATAGAGGGGTGTCTATGGACGTTAATAGCAGAAACAGGTAATCAATTTCGAAATTCTATGTTTGATGTTCGGCATACAGAATAAACTTTATTTGACAAGGGAACTTGCTACCAAATTAATTATGTTTTTGCTTACAATTGATTTTATATACAATAGTAACTGCAGTCTTTGTGTATGTTAGAAACTTCAGAGATCACGATAAACTGTCAATGGGTTCCAGCTTTTATCTTGAATCGCTCAATGGCGCGTCTGATGAAACCCTTCAATTAAAGTTCTGCCGACGTGACGGGATAAGTTAGCATCGCTTGGCAAATGTGGAGACGTTGGAAAACAAACTGGGAAAATTAGAACAAGAAACGGATGAGCGCATCGCAGTTCACCCTTCTACCGCGATAATGACTGAAACCTTCATTCAGAGGTGGAAAACTTCGCCGCCGATAATTATCGAAGTGTGAACGGGGTGGTAAGCTGTGATAGCATAGTGGTTAAACTCAATCGAGGGGTCCAAGGTTTGAATCCCAGGCGACTCTAATTTTCAAAGTTATGTGCATAAAAGAAATTATTTGTCGATTTAATAAGCTAGCACTGCGAGGCAAGGTATAGTCCTAAATATGTGGTTGCATTTTTCTTAAAAAAGAAATGTGTGTTAAGTCAATCAATTCGTACTTGGTTAGTCGCGCTGACTATAAGCTGATCTTTCTTATTCTGAGAGACAACCTGTGCTGGGTGGGTTAGTAATTAATTGATAATAATGATTGAAACCTTCATTCAAAGGTAGGAAACTTCTCCATGTGAATTAGCGAAGTGTGAACGGGGTGACGTGTAATAGCTCTTTAGATTAGTGTAGCCTGATTTGGCAATTACCAGTCGTGGTGCGTACGCCATGATTCTATTCTGCTTTCCAATTAACCACGTGAATCATGGGGGAGGTAAGTTTTAACTACTAAGCAGGTACATAATAGTATAGTCTGACAATCTGTGCGTATAGCTTTCAAAAACAGCTTTGCTATATTGTCTATGATTACCTATTTGTTGCCGGCTTCATCAGCGATTTTCCAATTCTTAAAAGATAAGAGTTTCTTGATTTGAGGTAATTGAATAAAAATTACAATTTCAGAAACAAGAAATCATTTTTAAAATACTCTATTAGGAATGTTTAAAAATATATAGAGCGTTGAATAAATTTAATTCGTTAAAATTTTCCGTTTATTAAGTAGTTTCATAAGTATGTTTTAGTGTTGCCAGGTCATAACCTGGCAACACTAAAATCACTAGTGGCGCCCCTGGCACACAACCAAAAAAAATGTTGCAAGACAGTTACATATCAGTCGTACGTAGGTATTTTATTGTTAGGAACATTATTATTAGGACTTTTTATTTCAAGGCGTACGTACAATCGTCGGTTGAAGGTACCAGTCACGAACCTGATGTGATTTGAGAAATATTGAAACAAAAGCTGTTAAAGTTATAGCATTAAATGAAAAAAAAGCTTTATTTTGACTGCAGCTGCCATTATGCATTTTGCCTTTATTTTTAAAGAATGGTGAGAAACTTCACAGCCGATAATTACAGAGTCGTCGATTCTCTGCTGCTCTGCCATAGCATTTAAGCTTGCTCTTTTAAATGGAAAATTTGTTAAATTATATTTCGATGTTCGGAAAAATGGTTCGTCTATAAATAAAATCAATACACTCGAAGTCTTCCATTTTATTTTTGTCAGTGACCATAAATTTGTTCGCCACTCAATATAATTTGGGATTAAAATATGTCTATTAATTTATTTAAAAAAAGCTTTAGTCCCAAAATTAACAATATTCTGAAATAAATATAGCTTAAATTGGATTGTAACAGGAATAGATCACAATCATTTTGAGTTACTGTAAAGAAACGGTTTCACTACTAACGTGGGTTAGCGACAAAAAATAATGTAATATAAGAATTATTCTAAGCTGGCCTGACAACAAAAGTTAAGAAAGAAAGTAAGAAAGTTTTATTTTTCATCTGTAAGTAATACGAACAACTTTGAAAATATTTTTGGTTTGTGGTACAGAAGGCACTACTTTGATCTCATAGGAGTGGATTTCTTCCTCCTCATATCATGAATATATAATGGTTAAAATGTGGTAGAAGCAGTATGGTTCAATCGGGAAGGTATCACCGTCACATCTATTTAAACGTAAAGATATTCTTGCGTTTGGTGAAACGGTGTGAATGCTGGCTTACGTAGGATTCGGCCATCTTTGTCGTCTAGATTGGCAATTCACCTATAATCGGTAGGTAGAATCGCCACCTGTTCTTTATATGGCAGTGATCACTTACCTTCAGGTGAGCTACAGGGTTATGTTCTTTCCCAAACTTATAAAAATGATGACTACGACAAATCCTAAATGGATATTGATTGTTAAGCAATCTGATCGACTGGATATCGTGCTTCAATTTGTCTGCAAAGCTGACCGGTATAATATTAATAGATACGGCCATACGTCAATTCATATCAATAGATTCGTTACAAACGCGAGTCACCGACATAACTCATAATAAGCAAGCTGAAGTGGCAATGGGCTGGCCGCATCGTTTGTTGGACAGATAACCGATAAGGTAGGAAGATCCTCGAATGGAGACCACGTCAAGGCAAAAGGAGTAGGACGCCACTCGACCAAGTGGGCTGATGACCTGAAGAGGACGGCGGGTAACCGCTGGATTCAGAGGGCTCAGGACCGATCGGAGTGGCGCAGATTAGGGGAGGCCTATTTCTTAAGGGCTGATGGATGGATGGATGGAGATACGGTCAATGTAATATATGTATTACGACTTGACTGTTTTAACGAAACAATGTTTTGATCTCATTTACTGATACGATATCATCAACTAGTTGCTCGCATGTGGTCGTAAATTCGTACAAGTCCCCGTTCCGCGTTACTGGGACCTCCTGAATTATAAATGCGCGAGGCCCGGCGTGTTACGCTGTCAGTCGTGTGATTTTGAGACAATCTGATTTTGTGTTTTCCCCGTTTTGGTCTGTGAATGTTTTATAACATTTCTCCTCTGAATCGAGGTACGTCTAATGGTTCTGCGGTGGCGTAATCAGCTTCTGTTTACACGACTTTTGCGTTATGTCGGTGCAGTTACGTTACACCGAATTGTAATGGGATGGTTAGGAATATCTTTCTCCCGTTTTTACGGGAAATAAATACAGTTTCAAAGGTGGTAAAACCCTCTGTGGTTTGACTGCGGTGACACCACCGCCACACCTATTTCTGCCTAATAACAGCCGTGTTAAGCGCTACTGTGTTCTGCTCTGAAGGGTGTGGTAAGGGAGACATACATTTCCGAGGCATTCCAGCTTAGTCCTTAAGGGTAGAGGCGCATCTGTGGCCGATTTCCGAGAGGAATTCAATCTTGTCTGGGTTTGATTATAGATTTCCATGGGCGGCAGTAGCCACTAAATATCAGGGGAACTGCATGCTCGTCTGCTACTCCTATATTATATAAAAGGTTTTTTAAAACACTCTTACATTGTAATTAAACTTTAAAATATAAGTAATACATAGTAGAATACTTGTGTACGGTATACATATTATAATACTAAATTTTATCTTATTTTAGAAGGAGGTAGAGTACGTGCTCCTGCTGTTATATTCCTGAAGCGCTATGCCATGGAGCTCTAGAAAACGTGTTCAAAGGAAACTCTGCTCTAAAGCCGGCTATGCATTTTACACACCACTGGTGATGCAAATGTTGATAGGTACATATTTTGAATTAAATAATAATCCAACTGCCCTATCGTTTGAATGAAAGGAAATACGAAAATTCTAACTCTCTGAGTGTTTTAATCAATACCATAATGAACTTTAACAACAGACAGTTTATAGACGTGAAAAATAAAAGTTAAGAAATCCAGGTTACTTCCATTATTTCCAGATACTTGAACGTAGAAACTATGTTATATATTTGAAGAGGCACTCAGCCCTACGGAGCCCGGATAACAGGATTTAGTTCAATCAAGTGAGAAGGGGTCGAAAGTTTTCAATACCTGTTTATTTGTGCCTCGCTTTGATCTCTCTACATAGGCCGGTATTGTAACGTTTTGAATGTCATTGTATGTTCACTCGGACTTGGGAAAAGGTCACAGTATACACGGTTCTGGTTAAATATTTGTAAGGATTTTTTTATTTTTTTTTGTAGCTAAGATAAATATTTATTATGAATCTGAACTAAGCCAACTTAAGTTGAAATGGTTTAATGTTTATTGATTATCTTAAAACTTGTTTTAGAACCACATTTGTAAAAATTAAGCAAATATAGTATTAGACGAAAGTTTCATCCTAGGAGATTATTATCGTAGTACCACTACCGTAACAATACCATTCAGTTCTAATCTGGTTCTAGCCAAAAATAACTGAAAAACATAAACACTTTAATACAAATTAATGTCATAATGATAATAGTGCAATGATGTAGTTAATACTACAATATTTCGACGACAAAACGGACTTACGTTATAAAACAAGTAATAATACACGTACGTTCGTCGTTTAGCAAATTTGGGCCATAAAGGGCGAGTTTAATTACAATGGCCGGCGAAATCGAATTCGCATATTCCCAGAAGTCGCGGTCATTTATTGGCATAAAACGGGTGCGGATAAAACAATAAAGAACGGTTTACTGCGTTTTTATGTGAACAAGAACAGGCCTGCACAATGGCTGGGGACCGGCCGTGGTCATTCCGAGTGACCGCTCTACCCCATGTACTCATATTAGTGGTGTATAGCTGCAGTTATCGATGTAGGAATATTTCTTTGTAATTAAAGTAAATTATGCTTGTACCAAAACTTAACGTAGTATGAAAGATCTTATTGTGTGGTTGAGGTCAGCAGTGGTCATTCTAACTGACCGTTCTACCCTATGTACTCATGTTAGTGGTGTATAGTTGTAGTTATCGATGTAGGAATATTTCTTTGTATTTAAAGTAAATTATGCGTGTATTACATACTACTTAACAAAGAATGAACGACCTGATTGTGTGTTTGGAGTCGGCAGCGGTCATTTTAACTGACCGGTCTACCCTATCTGCATGTTAGTGATGTGAAGTGGTTGTAGTTATCGATGTCGATATATTTTTTTATAAAACAAAGCAGTGAATATTCGACAACTGAATGCGAATAAGTAAGCACTTGGTGTTGTGGTTAGGCCGGCATTGGGCAATCAAAGTGACCACTAAGTTTAGTATGTTATAGCCTCGTTACATTTCTAGAAAATCATTAAAATTAATATTTAAAATACACCTTGTGAGGAGTCTAAGAATACGGGTATAAAAATAATTCCTTGTTTAGAGAATAGATGTAGTCATTCAAATCGGTAAATATAAAGCAATTTAAAGCTAAAAAAGCAAACAATTTACTTAATGGGACAGTCGTAGAGCAACAAAATGCTAGGAGGAGTTTATGTTGAAAATATTTAAAAAACGATAATCAAACAACAACTTTTAAACGAGACGTAGTATAAGTACAACACTAAATTTTGCTTACTCAAGCTATTTCTACTTACATCGACATTGCGGTAATGAGCATGTCGGTTGCAACCCACCATTGTAGGTAAGTAATAAACGAGCCCGCATAAACCTTTGAATCGCTGACCACATCGAACCTATGCCCCTTGTCTGTATCCGGCCGCAAATTGTTTAAGAAATAAAATAAAATCTAATTTACCGCTTTGCTACGTTTATAGCTAACTGTTTTACGAGTGCCGCTGACTTCAGAATTGTTCGCCTTCAATACGGTTTATATCCAGAAATATATAGGATGGGAGCTGTATCGTCGCGTAAAAACTTTATTTCCTCGCCTTTACTCTGTTTTGTTGCAAACTTTTTGCTAATAAACGAGAAACTAATTTGTAACGCGATAATTCCTTACTTGCTGTGTTTGTACGACTTGACGGTAATGGTATACATTGTTAGTCTTTTAAGAACGGTCTTAAAAGTCTGGATGCAAATGACACAGCAACTTTTTACATAATGCTATTTTAACTGATACACAAACACACATACATACACAACATAAAATTTTGACTGATTATTTATCTTACATACTTAGTGAGGGAAATTTATATAATTTTTATCATTAATGATCAATAAATTAAGTAAACGATTTTAGTCTATTGTATTACACCGTTTTAAATTTAATTATTGCCAATATTTATTATTATATACAAAACAATATGAAAATGAAATTGTACACAGTATGCACTACCGTGGAGGTTGTATAATAGGGGATTCTTTGTTTAAACGGATTTGTACTTCATAAGTACTCTCTAATGTTTTACTTTGTCTCCACCGCTCCGTAACAAATGAGATTAAAGTTTTTTATTTTTGTTCGGAAAGCTCGGTTCTTTAAAGCAGTGCTAACTGAGCATGGCCCGTTAATTCCCCTTAAGACCTTAGAACCACCCTAATTGTTATCGGGGCGCCCTTAACGGCGTTTCTAATGCGAATAATGTATTTTTGGGACATTTTGCAGCTTGCCAACGGCCATTTCTCTATTTGTATGTACGCAATGCGTTTCCTGACCCTCGGTCCGGCGTAACAGTATTATCTTCGAATATGTTCCCAATTTCTATTGTCCGGTAATGCATGTGAATGGTGGTGGAACGAATGTAATGAACATAAATAAGAGATATGGCTTCGAGTGGATTCGAGTGCCATGCCCCAGTAGCCATTCATATAATACATTTATTCCAGATATTAGGGGACAGGAAGACTTGTGTTTTGTCTGGGAATTATACCAATTGCGGACATGATTTACCTGTTTAATCAATTTGTTTTTTATTTCTAAAAACTATGTTATTTAAAATATGTTAAGGGTATTTTTTAATTAAAAACGAAACTAGCAGTACCTCACTATACAACTTGTAAGTCATACTTAAGTTTGCATAGTTTCTATAAATTTACATGAATGAAAAACATATTTCATCACAAAGAGTTTAAAGGTTGAAACCAGAATTAAAACACCTACACATATATCAAGTTAAGAGACATAACCTGTACACACGTTCTCATAAAAGTACGAAAACAATGTTTGTAAAAGGTTAAGGCAGCGCGGTTAACGATGTCATCAAATGCGGCGAAATTCATTCATAATAAAGACGGGATAGAGATAAAAGGTATGAAAAATGAGACATCAACGCCGAAAAGACGTCGCATAAAGGCGACGCCAAAAATTCTTCTAACCGAGGACGGCAAAGACTCTTACAATATGCATAACTTGTTGAGAGAGTAATCAAAAGACGAAATAAAGTGAAGGAGGACACAGCGAAAGGCTAAAAATGTAAACCCTCTAAGATTTCCTTCAGGCAGGAGTGAGGCAGGACTCGCGACCCTCCGGCAAACTTGCTGTAAGATGGGAAAAATTACTGAGCTCCGGAAACTTTTTTCGATTTGAATTATGAATCCTTATTTTACGCTCCGACCTAGCGAAGTTTGTTTTACATTGGCCCAAGCTCATTCTTTGACGCTACACGAATATTAATCCGTCGAGTGAATAGACACTTTGTGCAGTGATAAGGCGATTAAACTCTTAAATTGCTTTTGTTAATATGTTTAAGTACGTAAGGTAAAAGGCAGTGACATAGTCCAGTGATTGAAGCTCGTACTCTCAAATTTTGTGCCCGGGGTCAAATCGCAGGCGTATTTTCTGATTTTTTTAAAGTTGTGTGCATTTTGCAAATTATCAGCTGCGATAACGGTGAAGGAAGAAGGAAGATGTGAGGAGCCCATACACCTGACAGGTCTCTAAAAGTATGTAAAGTCTACCAATTCAAACGTGGTCAGCGGTGGATTATGGCAAGCCGCTTTGAGAGGAGACCCGTGCGTAGCAGTAAAACAGTAATCGACGGCATAGATAGATTAATTTGTTTTTAAAACCCAGGTATTGCCAGCAATAGTTTCATTATTTTTTTCAGTCCAATGGACTGAATGTGTGAAAAAGAACAGTTTTCAGTCATGGAGCATTAAATTTCAATAAATGTCTTTAATTGCTCAGTATGATTGTGCGGGAATAAATTTAAATGTTTTCAACGATAAAGGTTATTGTGATGCGTGCAATACTGGTTTCGTTTGTTATTTAACTGTACAAATAGGTTTACTAAATACTGCCATTTTGTTTTGTATTATGGGTATATTCATGGTATATTTATTTGGCCCCTTTACGAGTTTGGTCTTGCAAGAAATATTGTTTTATCATACTTTAACTTAGAGGACGGACAATTTTAAGCTAAACATTCTTAAGTATTGATAGTTTAAGCTGTTTCAATAATGAATATTATAAAAACATTCTTGTGTTTCTTTTAAAGATACGAGATTAAGTATCCATTAGATACATGAGGATTCCTCGACAAGTATGAGTATTCATGTGTTAGATATTAATTTAACACTGCAGTTCATATAAAATTTAATTAAATGTAGTATTCCGTTTAAAATAAATTGAAAATCTCTCAAAACATTTATAAATGTCGGCCATGCTACCTTTATGATGGTCTAGACTGTAGACCAGCGACGCGAAATTAGCGGTCAGCGCCAAAAACTAATTTGCCTCAGAGAAAATTTATAATGCTAGTTCAGTTTTACTTCACGTAAAACCAAATAGTCTCATTTATTATTAAATGACTCGGTAATTAACTCACGTAGTATGCACTAGTGATTTATTAAACAAGAATATATCTTTTTAATAGCAGAGCTTGCGGCTTCACCCGCGTTTAAAAAAATAGGATGAATATTTCATTAATCTTTTTATACATATTTTTGACTTTTTGTTATCAAAGGATGATTGGTGATCAAAAGGTATACAAGAAATATTCTTAGTGTGTTTAGTATCGAAAAGTGATATTTATTAATGAAAAACTAAGATTAAACAAATTTCAATTGGCTTATCCATTTATGATGCAAGTTACCCTGGGTATAGTCGCAATCGTAAAATAACAAAAAAATTGCATAGTAAGTATATAAATACTTTTACCGTAGTTGCTCTCGAGTGAAACTGCGTCTGCCAGATACATATATAAGATGTTTAAGAGCGAC
>DWIJ01000227.1:0-12770 GCA_018248315.1 Chioides albofasciatus
CACACCAGAACGAGCAGCATAGCACTGCTGAAATAGGCGTAGCGGTGGTGCTGCCGGAGTCGAACCACAGAGGGTTCTACCACCTTAAACTAGCTATATAAGAATTAAAATAATTTATGCTATTCCCCTCAATATTCTGTACTAATTCATAGACTTCGCGAACATTATGCAGAATGAACATTCTATATCATTTAATGTTAAAACAAAACACCTTGTAGCTCATAGCAAGTACGACAAATCGTATTACAAACATGTTGAATGATATAGTCACATGATGTTTAATTAGATTTGGTTCGCCTTCAATTTGAATATAGATGAGGTCGGATACTGCAGTGTACCACGCATGTATTCATTAATACCACGTCCGCACATCAGTAAATTTAATTCTGATCGAATTTACTATGCATTTCATTTAATAAACAAATATCCGATAAAGCAGCATTTATAATTAAGTTGCGTTGATTGAATCTACGATTTTTTTTAATTGAAGTTGTAAACGAGCATGCTATCAGCCTGATGATAAATGATCTCTGCAATCATTTGAAATATATATCTACCTATTTCTTTTTATAATATAGGAGCAGAAGCCGCGGCTTCGCCCCTTGGGAAACATTATTGAAATTTTCACGCGGATCTTTATTTTTTTTCTTTTACTTGAAGTATAGTGGAAAGATTTGATTTTTTGTTTGTTTCTTTGAATTGAATAGGCTCCAAAACTACTGGACCGATATGAAAAATTCTTTCACCATCAGAATTCTACATAATCCCTGCTGAACAAAGGCTATATAATACGAGAAAAAATAGGGGCCCGCGTGAAAATTTCGATAATGTAATCCAACGGACGAAGCTGTGGGTTCTGCTCGTTAGAAATATAATACATAGTACCATGTTACGTCATAGGATAAGTAGGATATAAATTAGTGTCAAAAATACCACTTATGTGCCAATGACCCCGCTTCAGCGAGCATTTGAACTGCTGTAGAAATGGGCTGGCAATTAGTTTAATCACCTCGTATGTCTGTGCTCCGAGATAATACTAACACTGACGAGAGGTTATTGTGACTAACGAGAATACACAACGGGTAATTACGAGAAGAGTACATTGTCAAAAGGTTTTGAAATCTCTTAATAATTATAAGAGAACAATAGGTACATAAGATTTTGTCGCAAGATCAACGTTAAATGGTGTTTTTGTTTTTTTTTGGCAAATAACGGTTTTTTATGCAATTGGAATTTGAAGTTGTAACTGAGAGACAGTAATCGACTGGGGTCGATCACAGATGCGTTGCTATATCTAAGGCCGCTTTGCGCCTCTTAAACTGAACCTGGTGCTGAAGCTGCTGCTATAAAGCAAAAAAAAGATATCTCCGGTTATTGAAATTGAAAGAATTGCTACTAACCATATGCACAAAAATAAATAAACGCCATACCAACACACAGGTATGTACATAGATTATATTTAATATTTGACTAGATATTATATTTTGCAACAACACAACAATTTTCTTTACAGACTTCTTCACACATCAACATCTACAACCCATTAAGGTCCCACTGCTGGGCAGGGGTCTCCTCTCAGAATGAGAAGGATTTCATCAAAATTAATAACGTTTTCATATCGTACCACATTCATCTCGCTATATTCTCGGCTGGTTGCATAGACACCTCAAAGCGATTCCCGCCCACGGTTGGTCTATTGTCCGTGTTGAAAGAAACGCATTTGTTCCCGCTCTAACTCCTTTATTGAAAGCCTCATGCATAAGTAATTAGCAGTGGGTTATCTTCATGCTGTATTGTTCCTTTGTTTTTGTCAACGCATCTCTTTAACGCTTTAAACAAACCTACACGTTAATTACGTTCGTATCTGTTTTCTTTTGACTAGATATGGAGGTGTTATAAGCGTATATTTATATGAAAGTTGATAGAATCAATGTGGTTCAACCGGAGAGGTATCTTCGTCACATTTTTTACCGTGAAGGAGTAGAGTAACTTACCTTTTGGCGTCAGGGCTTTTATATTGAGTTGGTTACAGATGATCATAAGCAGCAGTGCCCACTGGTAGACTGCAAGCTCATTGGTTCCTTCAACCTAAGAAAAATAATATAAGGTCCCGAATGAGTAAATAGCATTTCCAACGGCTATGGCCTTACAACAGTGAAAGAGCTAAATTTAATCCCGAAAATATTTAGAATTTTTGCATAAAAATGGAGAAATCCAAGATGGGAACGGGAGTGAAATCGGGTTAAGCCGCGCGGACGTAATATAAAAGCCTAAGAGGTCTATTCTCTACACCCATCAACGGATCGATCCGATACGATCCGTCCGAATGTTATCTATCAGTCGGTAACAAATAATCAATGTTCAGCAATTCTTACCGACTTCGACAAAATAATTTTGATTACTGCTAAAAGTTCGAAGTGTGGATTTTTTTTAGGGAATAATTGTCAATTTACAAACTTTGGTAGGCAAAAAATTGGTTATGATGATTACTAGCTTGTTAGCTTAAAAACTACAAGTAATACACTGTTGTGTATTACTTGTAGTTTTTAAGTTACTGGTATTAAAGTTCGGACACGCTTTCAATTATACCATGTTACCAAGTAGGTTAATTCTCAACTTTAATATGTTTACTATCGGTCAGTCTACATCAACCTCGTCCGGAACGGATACAAAAACGGACCGCACCAAAATAGGAAACGCCCGAAACTTCGCACGGAAATACAGTACGCGTACATAGTAGACCCTCAAATTCGCGCTACGCCGGTGCAAATCTTGCAATGCGATTATAATTCACGTCACGTCGCGAGTATCGAGCGACCTACAGCGAGATAAGCCCCCGGTTCCCTCGCCTTATCGCACGGTAATTACTTCAATAAGTCGCATTATGTTTGCAATATTTGGTATTACTATCTACTTGTGAATGTCTTCATTGAGTATGAATTCCGTTTGCGTATAAACGATTCTGTGTTTAAATAATTGAGGTGCCGTTAAATATTAAGTTATGGTATCGTTAGAATTAATTTCGCGTATAATATTATAGTTATATTGAATCTCGTATCTTATCAGTGCATTTATGACGACTTCTCCAGTTGATTGTATTTGTTATGAAATCTACACTACATTTATCGAATATTACTTAAGACTTATGAAGAAGTTTTGAGTAAAATACCGATTTTATTATTTTTGAGTAAATATATCAACTTACATGATTTCAAACAGCTAGTAATGCCTATTACGATGATAACAACTTCGTGAAAGTCATTACTATTTATTTTTTATTTGTAACTGAACCTACTAAAAATATAATGACATTTTCTGTTTGTACACCTGCCGGCATTGCCCATATTGTATATTTTGTTTCTAAATAAACATTCCATAGGATTTTTCATTTAAACATTACCGAACCTCAATTAGAAAAGTATATTCAATGATATCTATAGCGCAAGGCTGTACTCAAAACTTAAGTTTATTTTAGAATTTTCTATGCCGATAAGGACTCTTTGTAAATTATGCGGGATTTCGACCCTCAAGTTAAATGGTGAATGGTAATGTGGACACTTGTGGTACTTTACGGTTCTTCTTGTTCTTATGATACCTTTATCAGGAAGGACGCACAAGACGGCATTTATAAAACATGTTTTGCATACCAAATTTAATTTGAAAACATTGGCACTGCTCTTGTAAACTCCACTTTTGATTCATTTCCAACGCATGTGCGATTATGAACGAGTCTCCTCTCAAAATGAGAAATTTCGATTGATATTATAATATTTTTGAATATCCTTAGTAGTGCAACGTGATATAAAGTCTTAACCTAATGACCTAATTACACCTAATGAGGTAGAATTCAATCTACTTGATTAAGTTTAATTAGGTCATTTGCTATAATAATCTGCAGTAAATCCAATTGTAGAAAATATATTATACTTGCAATCCACATAATATTACCTACTCCACTGTTCGTGAGCATACATATCTTATTTAGAGTCAATGAAGTAAAGTGAGTGAAGACTTCAATACATATCAACTCATTACTGTCCCACTTTTGGGCACGGATGTCTTCTTAGAACGAGAGTTTAAACCACAGTACACCGCGCTGACAAGTGTGGCTTAGTAGACAACACAAACTTTTGGGAACTTTAATTACTTACCTCTAAGTCGAATTTCTTCACAACTTTTTCCTTCACCTTAAGCAAGTAAAAAGTAATTTCAAAAACGTACAAAATCCTACTTTGATTCGCCGCTCACTTTGCAAGTTTATTTCCTTTTAGCTTGACAATCGCTTATCGCTTATAGTCCTCGGTGGTGCAACCTAAAGACCCTTTTGCATAAACTAGATAACCGCACGCTCACATTTCCAGTTTCACTATTCATGAGCTCGTTCTTTCGTAAATGTAAATCCTCTTAAAGTATGCGCGTGAGGGCCGCCGATAGAATTGAATTTGTTCCGGCGGTCCGAATGGTGCTATCGGAAAGGTTTTGCATTGAAATGTATCGTGCTGGAAAATGGGGAAAGAAAATGTTTGTATTCAGTTTGTGAATGTGTTGTAACGCTCACACGCCCTACAATAAGATTCCCTGTATCGTGGGTGTCATGGACACACACGAGACAAATATACAAACACCCAGACTCAGAAATCTAAATTTATCGTTTTGATATCAGTCTGAATGGGGATCGAACCCGGGACCCTTAGCGTGTCAGACCGGTATGGTGACCGCTCCTCCACGCGGGTCGTCAATGTTAGGTTCATATATAGGCTTGGATGATCGTTCGTAAATCAATTTGCTACACATAACGTTATAAGCTTATAGCTACTAAAGGCATCAAATATAAGTTATTTTGAACTTTTATTGATAAGCGATTATAAATAAACGAGCAGAACCCATGGCTTCGCCCGTTGGGTTACATTATCGAAATTTACACACGGATCCTTATTGTTTCTCGTGTTAATTCGTATTGTAAAAGAATTTTTCAAATCGGTCCAGTTCGGTCCGGTCCTTTTCAATTCAAATAAACAAAAAATCAAATCTTTCCTCTTTATAATTTTAGTATAGATGTGGTAGATAGAACACTTCCTGGTAATGCCCCAGAGACACCAAAATTGAGTTGTTACTGCCTTATACTTAAGTACAGGACTGGTAAGCGTTGCTCTGCAGTTTTGGATGTGAGGAAGAAACACTTATTGGAAGCGTTCCAACATTGTTCTAAAGGGTTGCAATGCATTTGTGGCCGAACTCAAGTAGGAGTTTAATCGTATCTGGGGTTGATTATAGACGAGCAGAACCCGCGGATTTGCTCGTTGGGTTACATTAATGAATTCTTCACGCGGCTCTTTTTTTTCGCATTAAATAAAGATAACGTAGAATTCTGAAAGTAAAAGAATTTTTCAAATCGGTCCACTTATTTTAGAGCCTATTCAATTCAAAGAAACAAACAAAAAATCAAATCTTTCCTTAATAATATTGGTATACATGATTATGGGCGTCAAGCTAAGAACACAACAAAACATAAGAGTTATATATAAAATTCGAAATAAATCGAAAATTTTAAAATACTACTTATACTATAACCCTAATGCCCTTCATATTCCTTATTACATACTAAAATAACAATCCAAAATTTTCCACTTCGAATTCCACGACCTGGTCTATAATTCACGTCCAAAGGACACCTCCCCAATTACCTTTACAATCTAAATTAGAACAGTTCGTATTTCGTAGGAAATCATAGCACGCGCGCACGTAACGCCATCGATCATAGCAGTTAAGTAATGGTCAGGCTATATTGGTGGCAGATTGATCGTACCTATACCGCAGGACCTGTTTTGAGACAATATATTTTTTTTCTACATATAATATAGGAGTAGCAAACGAGTATCCAGTTCACCTATGGTCAGTACCGCCCATAGATATATGTATTCTGTAAACCTCAGATAAAATTAGATTCGTACTTGAGTTCGGCTATAATTTTTTTTCATAATATAGTAGTAGCAGACAAGCATGATGATCACCTGATGGTAAATGGCCGCCCATAGACATCTGTTATCAACCCCAGATAAGATTAGATTCCTATCTGAGGTGGGCCACAGGTGAGCCTCTACCATTGAAGACTAAGCTGGAATACGTCTGAAAAATATGTCTCCCTTACCACACCTTTCAGATCAGAACACAGCAGCGCGAGCGCTTAACTGCTGTTACTATGCAGAAATAGGCGGTGGTGGTGCCGGAATCGAACCACAGAGGGTTCTGTCACCTTAAATTCTATTCTCCTAAGTAATCATATTAATGCCAATGTAACAAATACTCGTATTACAGTATCATACTGAACAATAAGTGTAGGTAGGTAGGTGTAGAAATATTTGGGGCCCCCTACGCAAATGCGAGCTCAAATCTCATGCACGCATCCCACTCACGGTTTTTTATATCGTTAAAGTAAAATTTATTTTATTTCCAACACCACTGTATTTGACAAGTCTAACGACTTTCCCTAACAATTAAAACATACATAGATACATTATAATGATTACTGCTACTTTTACGGTGAAAATATAATAATTTCGTTTTATTTTGCCAATATAAATTCTTACTTTTATTATATTCTTGTATTCTAATATTATTATTAGTCTTCTTGTTTATAAATATGTGAAACGTTACTCTGATTGAAATTCATTATCAAATAATTCTCTATGAAAACTTGGGTTCATAGAATATGATATTTACTTAGATTCCTTTCAATTACCAAACCCGTACAACGCTTCACGTAATATTCTACATTTCAAAGGTGTTTGTTTCATTTGGGGTCCTAAATTGTGGGTATTCGTGCTCCACGCGAAAACTCGGACCTCGTAAATTGTATGTTACCGACAGCCAACCTACGCGATTATGAACGTCGACCACTCAGAAATAGAGCAAAAGCTTTCTAGACGTTATAGTAGGGGAGCCGAAGATGCTAAATGTGTAGTTACTTGAGCGTCATTGGGATCTATTGGGTTGTTGTATAGATTTGAAGTTGGAATAATGAAAAGGAATTTGTATTATAATGACGATTTAAGAGTGGTATTTTGGAGTAATAGAATCACAAACTTACTAAGGGAATCATGACATTGACATTGTCGAGCACGGTCATTTTTATAATATAAAAGGAAATAACACCAAAATCTGCTGATTTCCATACGTCTATATTTTTTTATAAATTTGATGGGCTGCCTTGCACAAACGCCCCTATATAGAAAGCTAATATATGGGTGAAAGTACTCTTAATCTGACGCACTCGAGTCACTGCAGAAATCCCCTCTTCGGCTCCCATACTATTACGTACAAAACCCTTAGATACGGTCGAATGGGTAACATTTCTTTTATGTTCGTGAGGCAAAAGTTTTTATTTCAATATGTTATATGGGCTTTAGGACTATTTTTATAAGCGCCAAGGTAATGAACGTCCGAACAAAACTTTTGGCATCACATTTTTTAAGATTATTTTCGGTGCTACTAAAATCAAGTGCGAAATAAAAAGAGTAAATTTTATGATCTTAATAACCCGTACCCATACGCACCTTTCACAATTGCATCTGTATCCAGTCCCTGCCCTCTCCTTACTCTCAATAATCCAGTAGCCACCCATACGCACCTTTTATAAATACCCTTCCATAGCTATCCTCTAGCATATGACTCTAATGATGAAGCTCATATATCATAAAAAAACACCAGTACATATGCGCTTATTGCCTCAGTGTACTAAAGTTCTCGAGCGTGTTAGTATGCGATTAAATCTATCAATTTATATTCGGTCTGAATCATGAACAATGGACATGATCCATCATAATAACTACCATATTAACTGATCTATCATTTTTACTAAAAATTAAAACACAAGCACAACACTGTACACTAATTAATTGTCAATAAAATAAAATTCGTCGTAAACAAATACCAAACCAAATACCGAAACACGACGAAAGGATAACAAATCATTATGGTCGGCCTTCATTTGGAACTCTAATCAATAACTTCAAACCCAGTTTCGTGAAACAATTAATCAATTAGTATCATGTTGCGATAAAGGATGATCGAAATGAGCGATTAATACGGCCTACCATTATGAACATTAGACCCAACGTGAATTTGAGAACTGTTAACTATAAATTGTAATAAGCGTATATTTTCGTTGGTTCAGCAATATATTGTAAGTGTGTTAGTAACAGTTGTGCTTAAATCTAATGTTAGTATTGTTCGTCGTCAACCAACTACTGTCCCAATACTGGGCACGGCTCTCATCTCAGAATGAAAAGGATTTGGCCGAAGTCCACCGCGCTAGCTAATGTGAATTGGTAGACTTCACATAATATTTTTGAGATTTTTTTTAAGATCTCTCAAGTATTCAGATATCCACACGATGTTTTTCTACGCCGTTATTAATTCTTTAACCGTTCCTTATTAATGTTAATATTGTTAATTTTGCTACACAGGATCAGTTCAGGTCATTACGACAGTATACGACCACACGTACCGCCGTCCTTCCCGTGGTCGCTTGTCGGACGGCTCGAGCTCCCAGTCTTGCCGCCTGCAACCCCCTTTCCTCTGCCTCTTACGACAGGCAAAGGATATCCTAGCCCTATTCTAGACCCGGAACTACAGGGACAATACACCCAGACTCAGAAAAGATGTTTAAATTCTAGCCGGGTATAGAACCCGGAACCCTTCGCGCGCTAGACTCGTAAGGTGACCGCTCCGCCACACGGCTCAATAAGGAAACAGCTGGTACAAAACAAAATGATGTCATTAAACAATGCAACGTAGAAAAGCGAATCAGACGAGCTTTCAAGCGATTACCGAAGCGAAGCAGACAAATAGTAATTACGAGAATAAACTGAGGGGTAGCGATTCAGTGGCATCGACCTCGGTACGCGGTCATGCGACTGACTATTGTAAGTGAAAAATACTGACACAAAAGATACCTTTAATGCAACGGTGCATTTAATAACATACCTACATGAATAGGATATTAAGCCAATATAGTAGTTTCTCACACTCTACTACTGTCTCAGAATTACAAGCCTTAATTTTTTTGGATTTGTTGAACAGATATATTAAATTTAGGCTAATAGGAAGTAACGCGAGCAAATATATATTTGAATACACATTTGTCTGTGGCTTTAACGATATTTTCGACCAATAATGGGTAATCATGCCAATATATGTAGGTTAATAATGACAAAAGATGTTAATTAAAGTTTGTTATAAATCAGCATTTAGAAGAAATCAATAGGGACAGAAAATAAAATTCAGCATAAAATATGTCATATAGCTACTTATTCTAATGAGAGTTATGATCTAGTTTGGCTGAAACTTGTAACATTATCTCCAAACTTTACAGTACAAAATATTTAACAAAGCTGTATTGTACTCTCTATCATCACAGTCATACATATACCATGATTCTAATACTGTGCAAATATTTAAATTTAAAATTTTAGTATTTCGTATAAGAATCAATCGTTCTTTCATTACTTTTTTTGTAATTTTCTTAGTTGATATAATGTAAGTTGTTCTAAATGCAACGTAGATATTATCCAGTAAGTAACAAAGTCAGCTACGCGTCTAATTAGACCTCAAGTTGTTTATTCTGCGGCAGGAAGTGTCCGACGGTACTACAATTTATTGCCTATGAGAACAGATCGATTTGTTTGCGACGGAAAACTGGTGGACTTTATTTTTATATAAAATCTATGTCCAGTGGGATAATGGAGAGTCAAGAAAAATAAAACAATATTTAGAAACGCTAGTAATAATGTCAACAACTAATCCAATAAAAATGTTTTCAGCTACATTTTCGTTTTTTTGGGCGACCATGAAGTAATCCAAAAAATATGTTTTCAAATCCGTTTTCGTTTTTTTCGGGCGACCATGCAGTCGATCTAATGGTGAGTGATTACTGTCGCCAACTGACATATTTAATGAATCCCGAATAACATTAGATTCCTACCTGCGGTTGACCACGGATGCGTTGCCACCCCTGAAGACTAAATTGGAAAGTCTCGAAGAAGTATATCTCCTTTAAAACCCACACCCTTGAAAACGGAAACTTGAAACACAGCTGCGAATAACACTGCTGTTATAAGAAGAAATAGGTGTAGCGGTGGTGTTTTGAAGTATAACCCTAAAAGGGTTCCAAAACCTTTTTTACCACGTCATTCTACATTCAATACTTCTAAGTAAGTCGGCATTAGTAACAAAGTCAGCCATGCGTCTAATTAGACTACGAGTTACTTATTTTGTTGGAGACATGTGTCCGGTGTTGCTACGATTTATTGCCTTTCCGACCAAATTGATTTGTTAGCGACATAGAACTAGTGTGATTCTCAGAAAGAAGATGCCCATTTCCAGCGGTGCAATTATAATATATTGAAGAAAATATGTTTGAAAACTTCTAGTGAGGGAGTGCTCATAAGGTCGGATTTAGAGGAAGCCTTAAGGTGACGGATGCTCCTCATTATTGTCAGAATAAAAGGAACATTTTTTTCCGTCAAGTCATAATAATTTATTGCCATAAAATAAAATTGTTTTAACAAAGAATGTAGAAAGTAAAAAAATGTTAGACCAGACGGAAATGATGTTGTTATAAATGCGAAAAAAATGAAAAAATAACGTAAAATCTGTTTTGCCGTTGATCTTTGCATGTTTTTCTCCATAGTGAAGGCCCCTTTCTTGTGGAGGCCCTAGTGTAGTAGCCCCGTAGATGTAGTTAGATATTTATGTACCGCAAGAAAAGTTTCTCTTGCAATTTCGTTCGAGGCAGGATGTGTCCAGTGCTTTAATTTATTGCCTTTAGAACCAAATCCATTTGCAATATAAAACTCGTGTAAAGTTAATCCTTTTTCCAAGGGTGAATTGCAATAATTAGGCATTTTAAATATTGTTTAAGTTTACTCACGACCTATTTGATCGATCCCCGGCCAGACTGATATCTTAATCTTGAATTTAGATTTCTATTTTTATGGGACTGGGTATTTGTATAATTGTCTTGTGTGTGTCCATGGCACCCATGATACAAGGAATCCTAGTGCGGGACTGTGAGTGTAGAAAGCGTTAAGCGTTAATCTTCCTAGGTAGTAGGTACTAGCTGGGTACCGAACACGACGGCCTACGTAAGTCAAACCATGATTTCCATTGTACTCACCTCAATTAGTTCAAGATTCGAAAGGGAATGAATGAATGAAACGCATTAATACCGTCAAATTAACTGCACATTGTTTCAAATGGAACCGTTAAATCGTGTAGCGATAGTATCGCTTTATCAATTTTATTTTAATTGAGACGATGATTTGCGAAAAAATAAAGTAAGTGAGCGTGAATATCGATACCTCATGCTTCGTTCATGCTACTGAATGAGTTTATTAGCCTGCGTCAGTAACATTTTGGAAACATTGATAAATTCCATTAATGTAGCAGATTCTATTGTCAATAACATTATTGCCATTGGCCTCTTAAGCATAGAGTCATATACCTCTATTGGTGCTACTGGAGTCGATCTTGTGTACTTTGAATATTTTTGGTTTCGGAACTCATGACCCTTTTGCCAATTATATTATATCACAAATTAACTTTTTTCCACACTTACTATTCCAAACACTTATCCAATCGATCTTGACAAATCTTTAGTAAACATCTTATAATCGACGATGTAAGACGCCGCTTTTGTCTATATTTCAGGCATTGCTGATCACAGCATTCGAAAGATATTGATAGCAGGCAGAAGTGAAATCTTTTTTTGTTTCATATTCAACTTGATCAACTTGATGTTAAGTAGCTCCTGCTGCCCATGGACACCTGTAATCAACCCCAGATAAGAGCAGATTCTCACCTGAGGTCGACCATTGATGCACCCCGTGATGTGAACGCCAAGGGTATAAACACAATAACCCTTAACACTTCTGTTATTAAGCAGGAATAGGGGTGGCGGTGGTGCCGTCGGAATCAAACCACAAAGAGTTCTTTCACCTTTGCCACCCTTATTACTTACCTTCAAAGAAACTACATGCCAGTTTGTTATTACTATTTTTTGTTGCAACAAAAAAAACCCACAAATGAATTAATTAGGCATGCGGTTTATTTAAAAAAAGTGCACTTAATTTTTTCTACGCAAAATAGATACGCGTAGCACCAATAAGAAAACCTCATTACTTTTAATATATTCCATCCATTGTTTATGAAAACATCAAGAGAAATATTAGACACACTGCACTGATATATCGCATAATATTAATTTTAATTCCCCGTTTCCGGAGCGATAGTCACAGTGCGTGGCGTGGGAAATGTTACTTTTCTTGTTCTTGGTACACTCGTTTATAATGTTATTGTTCGCTTCCACTATTGTTTGTTTAGCTGTACATGTGAAGAAATGCTACGTATTTTGGAATCTCGTTCAAAATTCTGTAAATATGAAAGAAACTGTAAATGCATTCGCGGTATTTAGAACTTTTGAAAAAGTTAGTTGAAATACGAGTATGTCGACATTTCGCAGGAAAGTTTATGAACTAAAATTTGAAATTTATACGTAAGTTTCAAATTCAAATTTTAGTTCGTAAACTTTAGATGCTTCGGAATCATTGGTATGTATTATTTTACTTGACGAATGGGTTTCAGTCTTCAGCCCCCAGACTTCTAACTTCAATACATACTCGTACAAACATACACAACAACAGCGTTAAGCGCTGCTGTGTTCTGGTTTGAAGGGTGTGGTAAGGGAGACATACTTTTTCGAGGCATTCCAG
>DWIJ01000228.1:0-12766 GCA_018248315.1 Chioides albofasciatus
GCTAATTCAAACTTATTTGTTGAACTACTGGGAATTAACTAACTTCCTACAAATGTATATATATGTAAACACCGTAGCTTATATACCCCTAATAAGTACTTATATCAAAAAAGCTATTTAATTCTTCTACAAATTTACCAAAAATCATAAGTCATTTTGTAAATACTCCTGTTTTCTTTCTTAAGTTACTTTTGCCGCTTCTTCTCCATAGAGAAACACTTTCCGAATTGGTGCTCGGTGGTAGTTTTTTGACGTGCATAAAGAGTTCTAAATGAATCAATTTTCAATAAATGAGATTTGAATTTGAATCTATATGAAGTACATGAACTTTTCTTTATGTTTTGCGTATCTAAGATTTATATCGTGTCTTATCTGAATTAAAAACAAGGTCGGAATCACCTGACCATGTTTTCGGGCGTTCGGTCGTTGCTCTACTTCTATTAAACAGTAATTTGTTTAACTTTACATCAAATTACCGGCCGAATGTGTAATTTTGACGCTACGCCGACACACCGCGTTGCCTTGAGAATAGGGCTGCCTGCTATTTCATTTTACATCATCATCAACAACATGGGTTGTTATGGAATTGGCCCACTGCTGGGCGCGGGTCTTCTCTCAGAATGAGAAGGATTAGGCCATAGTCCACCGCGCTCGCCAAGTGCGTATTGGTTCATGTGACTTCACATACCTTTGAGATTTTTTTTTATAAATCTCAGGTTTCATCACGATGTCTTCCTTCACCGTTAAAGAAAGTGATAATTAATTTCTAATACGCACATAACTTATAAGAGTCAGAGATGCGCACCTGGGATTTGAAACTCGGATCCCTCGAATGAGAGGCAGCGTTTCTTAATCACTAGGCTATCACTGCTCTTTTTTCGTACTTTATGTATTTTTTATAAGGCGGCTCCATACAAATCACTTAATAGTAAGTGGTTTCCATACATACCTATAGGTACCTAATCAATCTTAAAAACCTAAGTGGAGTAGTATTAGAGATTTACCAAAGATGCATTACACTAAAGAGTAAGTTGGAATCATAAGTTTTTTTTTTCATGTCGCTACTTCATGCCCTCCAAAATTGAATACTTACACTTACTTTACTTATTGCGCTTAAAGTTACTTTTGTAAAATAGAAATAGATAATGTAGTGATGGAGAGACAAACAATTTTTAAACAGTGTCCGCAGTCCTGCCTCCTTCAAAATATTGTGCTTGAAGATACTTTTAACTATACATCTCGTAGTAAATCCAAAATCAAGTATTTATTTCAATTTAATGATTCACTGTGGTTTCATCATTTTCCCATAAGGTTTAGTTTGGATTGTTTTATTAGACTTGATTATTTTTTTTGATTTTATCTTTTTTTAATTTATTACAGAGCCTACTTTAAGTATCTACTCTTACTGTCAACCCTATTTTCAACGTCGAACCGTGTCATTTTATGCACCGTAAAGATATACATTATGCAAGTTAGTTTCTAATTCCTACATAAGAAGACTATACCTTAAACATAAGTGGATTAATAAGCTAACGGGCGTCTTAAGCCCTACATTACGTTGATAAAACGCAGTATTAAACTATTACCGTGAATATAGTATCAAGCGTAACTAATTTGGAGATTGCCGTAAAACTATAGACAAAGTGTACTTAAGTAGGTAATAGAAGTAGCAAGGTGGTTTGTAGTCCTACTTTCCAGACATCTAGGATAGAAGATACCTTATATCATTCTAAAAACAGCGGAAGTTTGATGTTTGCACATTAATTTGTATTTGGATGCACTAGTGAGTGGGCTTGGTTCTCTTCTTAATTTATTCACGATATGTGAACTATTCAATTCAAAACTGTTCCCAACTTTATCTATTTTGTAAATCACTAGAGTCAACACAATTTATGTCAGCACCATTTATGTCAGATAGCAGCAATAGCCCTGCAGTGCTGCAGCTTCAGAAGTGTCTTCATCAAGAGATTTCAGGTAAAGTTTTATATCATTTTACAAATCGATTACCGAACTACAAGCTTAAATAAAGGACAAGATAAATAAAATAAAAAATAAAACGATAATAAGGATTTATTAAGACTTACTTGTATTTTTATAAAAAAAATCTGTTAAATAATTTGAAACTGTTTTATCAAAATGTATCTTACTGTTCATAATTCCATTTGCTAAAAATTTCGTACAACAACCAAATAACCATAAATTGCCGTAAAATACGTTAACAATATATATTTACTACGACGAAATAATCGTACAATAATTCCTAAGCTATCATTGTGATCAGATAATGGCGTAGAGCCTTAAGACGACCCACGGGGTGATTACCAGTAAATCTAATGATCAACAATTACAACACGTACAGTGTTCGAGCACAATCACGATCGCCCCGCCTCCGCTCTTCTGCTCCATATCTCGATGGTGTGTGGTGCAAGTGATAAGCGGATGGAGGGCTTAAATGTGTGGCGGATCGAATTAATTAAAAAAATATAGTTTTGGTATCGATCTATCAGGTTGTTGCAAGGTTTGATTTTCAAATGTTATGGATCTGATTATGTTCGTTATTGTATCAATTATATACGAAGTAAACCCTAGTTTAAAAATAACCTACGTATACCTTAAACTTCTCAAATACTGAATATGAATAAGCTATTTCAATTTACGTTCGTAAATAATAACCTCGTGAATAAAAATCAATGACTTGTCTTTTGTTCAATGATTTCTCCCGACTACACATTATTAAATTTAGATGTTTGTTAAAAAACAACGCATTGATGAATTTCAAATTTATTTTGTATGAATTAATCGCAAAAAATAGCGTGTTAAAGTATGTTCCAAGTGTTTTCTTGTTGTACAGATAAACTTATGTCCATAATTAAATAGAATTTAAGACGTCAATAAATAAAATTTTAAGAGACACATCCAAAACGATCATCATGTCACATTAACACAATCAACTTGTACGTGTTTTGATGTAAATATCATAATGAACTTCTTGCCGCTTGCGCTTGTAACTTACGTCTACCATAAACCCGAAAGCAAAGCACCCAATATCATCATTAATGATTGCGGGACTAATGCCCAGTGATTAATGATAGCTTTATTGTCTAACGAGAGATATCGGCCACGATTTCTTAATTCGGTAATTAGATGCGAACATCGGATTTGGGATGAGTGATTGCTACGATTCTACCACAGTACTAGAGCAGAATCGTACATATAATAAGTACACGTTTTGATTGATACGACTCTACTATAGTGGAGTACCTTCTAAATCAGACTTATCTATACTAATATTATAAAGAGGTAAGATTTGATTTTTTGTTTGTTTGAATTGAATAGGCTCCGAAAGCAATGGATCGATTTGAAAATTATTTTACCATTAGAATCCTACATTGTCCCTAATGAACATAGGCTATATTTAATAAGAAAAAAGGGATCCGCGTGAAAACTACGGTAATGTAAGCCAACGGGCGAAGTCGCGGGTTCTGCTCATGTAAAAGGTTTAAAGGATTGTTCAGCTAATATATTGAAAACTTTCTTATGTAAATCTTCGAGATACGAACTAATAACAATAAGAATCTTTACTATATCTATGAGGGTAGGTATATTAAAGTCATGTTTATAACCAAACGAAAACTCACAAAATCATGCTACCATCACTACACAAAGTTGGAAACAACACAAAAATCTATTCACTTACTTGCAATTTTGCTTCTTGTAATTTATGATGTATAAAGACACAGTCGACCTCAAGAACCGCAGAGTCCTCCAAATTCCAAATAAGATATTAAAACGTTATACGCTTGTCACTAATCACAGTCTGCACTCCACTTGAGTCTACACTTCAAGACATGGCATGCATCTGCGTGTCCTTTCTATGTGTTCCATAAACGGTTTTGAGGATTGTTCATCTGATATATATTATATTAAAAACTTTCTTACAATCTAATAACAGTAAGAAGATACTTTTTTATTTATGACTATATATTTTTCATCTATGAGGATAGGTGTAATATAGCCATTTTATAACTAAATCAAAACTAATACAATTATGCTACATTACTACACAATATTAGAGGTAGTACACTAGGTAATAGGTAATAGGTACACTTACTTGTAATTCCTGCTGAAACTTCATTGAATAAAGATGCAGACCACAAGACATGGAGAAGAGTCCTCCAAATTCCGAATAAGTTATTAAAAACATTATAAATCGCTTGTCACTAATCACAGTCTGCACTCCACTTGAGTCTACACTTCAGGGCATGGCTCACATCTGCCGTGTCCTTCCGATGTTCAATAAAGGATTATTCAAAATGGCGCATAATGAGCACAAGATGGCCGCTTGGGTGCTTAAAGGGTAACGACAGTCTTGAATGGAATAAATAATAATAGTTCCTTTCAATAAGTTTGTGATCGTTGGTACATTTATAAGGTAGATTCGCGCGTGACTTGGTCTGTGTATTTACATATTTAAGAAACTCTGTGATTTTGAGTGACAATGTATAAAGTACCCTTTAGAAGTCTTTAAGTGAAGTCCTATGAAAATCAACTTAATCTTTTCCAAGACAATTCGAACCAATGATACAAAAAAAATATTTAAATACCACATTTGTGGGTATTATTTCAGAAAATGGTAGTAAGAAAAAAGACATAATAACTGTACATAGGCATATTAAACACACATCACGCATTTAACTGCACTAGGTATGACTAATCTTCCTAACAATATATAAATAAGGATAAAAGCCAGAATAGCAGATGTAAAATAAATATAATTCATCCGACGACACACTCCCATAACACATTTCCCTTGCACAATGTATCCAACGGGAGGCGTGTGTCTGTCCCGGTGACCGCTAAAAGGGCTCCGTATCGAAAAAAGCGCACAAAACATCTTTTTTACCCTTAGGGAAGAGAACAGCTGCAGTTTTGTATAACAATGATACAGCCATGTTATTTCCACCGACCCGGGGCAATCGGCACACTAGGCTATAACCCGACCGAGCGTAATTTCACGCTACTCTTGCGTCCCATTGTTGGTGAACTGCCTCTGCAATTTGGCCGGATCATACGCGATTGCTCAACGCACACTGCGCCCTTTGTTAAAAGTCACGCTTGATTTGGGCCGAAATCGTGTCGTTTTTGTTGTTTCATTTGCCGTGATGAGTGTAAAAATTATTCGTATTGTGCTACGCATTTGCTTTATTTGCAGCTCGTTTTCATATTCTGATATCAACGTATATTATCTCGTGTTTGAGTTGGAGTATTGTCCAAAGATATTACTCGAAAGGCACTGGGAATGTTTAATGTGGGGCAAGAGAATGCTATGAAACAGTAATATTAAAATTGCAATGATTTAAGTTTTGTAAAAAGTACGGATTTATTGTTTTTATGTTTCAAATAAAATATAAAAAAATTGAAATACATTTTGCAGGAAAAGCTTTTAATCATGAGAAATATTCTTAAGTGTCTAGACATATTCTATTAAAACATTCATGTTATTAAAGTTTTAAGGGAATCAAATATATAATAACTTTCATGTAATAAGTCATTTTCTTTCAACAACGGTGATATTTAACAAGCTTATTGTTACTCACGAAATAAATAATGTTAGTAAGTAAAGTTATTAAAAAATCCCTACGTACTCGTACATACGCTATAACTAAGTGGGAACGCCATTACATTTCGTAAGTACCGAACAATGCTTTACGCACAATAGCGGCTTACATAAGGCGACAGCGGTGACATTTCTGAGTTCCATTTTCAAACCGAGCGCTCCCATTGGCCCGCTCTTGGTGACAAATGGGTGACATTAAGTCGGAAGCGACCAATAGGGAATGACTTGTGTACGACGGGAATAATGAAATGTACACAGTAGTAATTGTGAAGTTTTTTATGTTAATATCCAGAACAGTTTAATTTGTGTTGTGTGTGTACCGTAATGAAGTAAAACTGTTTCATATACATTATGTGGATATTTCAGGCAAAGTTAAATATATTTGGGTATCTCTTCAAAATTAACATAAATGTACCTATCTATGAAACTTCTTACGGTCGGTACTTTCTCTACAACTTACTACTCCTGCGGCACCACCACACCTATTTTTGCTTAATAACAATATTGTTAAACGCCGACCTCAGATGGAAGTCTACTCTTATCTGGGGTTGATTACAGATGTCCATGGGCTTCAGCAGTCACATACCATCAAGTGGACTGCACATTCGTCTACTATAGTATAAAAAATAATCATAAAACCTAAAACTGCTTTTGCAAGTCATATCCAAACAATCCAAACAATTAAACGCCCTGTCGAAATCGTCGTAAAAACTTAAACATTTCGTCGAAACTTTTTCATTTACCTTTCCATCAAGATAAACAAGTGATAATATCGCCTAATGTAGTAACACGTTGACCCAACTTGCCCCATTTTAGGGCACAGGGTGTATCGGGGAGTGAGGAACAATCTTAACGATCATCTCTACATCGCGTTATGGTGTGTAATAGGTGGTAACGACGCTATAAAAAGAGGGAAGGAATTGAAGGTGATAGATCTCTATGGGAGTTCTGTTTTTAGTAAATATGTGTACCTGTTTATTTATTTATTGAATTAAGGTTCACCAACATAAGATACACAATCGTTCCTTAATTTTTAATCAATAATGCAATCCGCCTTATGTTTTGAGCATTAAATCGGAATTTCCATAGATAAATCTGTTATTCGAACACAAATAGGATGGAAATCTTAATTAAGGTTTCTTAAAAAAGCAAAACCGCTCTATCTATTACCTCAAACCAGAAACACTTCGCAGTATTTAACACTTAACCAGAAATAGGTATGGTGGTAAAAAAGCAGTGAAAGCCTAGTGGTTAAGAAACGCGGCCTCTCATTCGAGGGGTCCGAGGTTCAAATCCCAGGCATACACCTCTGACTTTTCTAAGTTATGTGCGTATTAGAAATTAATTATCACGTGCTTTAATGGTGAAGGAAAACATCGTGAGGAAACTGCATACCTGAGAGATTTAAAAAAATCTCAAAGGTAAGTGAAGTCTACCAATACGCACTTGGCCAGCGCGGTGGACTATGGCCTAATCCTTCTCATTATGATAGGAGACCCGTGCCCAGCAGTGGTACAGTAATGGGTTGTTGATGAAGCTCGTGCCAAAACGGTCTAAAACATTGGCGAGATATCACAATTAGGTCTTTGACTATAGTTATTAACAAAGTGACTCACATTTGCCGATAAACTAATGCGTCTGCTCAAATGTAGGTCAGAGTAGGATCACTGTTTCACAGCTGTAATGTTAATCTTTTCTGAAATGTTAGAAAACAATGGCAATAAAATTAGCTTTTTTTAACTTGGGAGCAGCAGACTATTGGTAATGGAAATCTATACTCGACCATAGACAAGATTAGATTCTTACATGAAGTTGGCCACTGAGGCGCCGTTACCTTGAGAACTAATCTGGAATGCCTTTACCCTTTAAACCCTTAACCCTTTAACTTAATACCCTTTAAACCAGAACGTAGCAGTGCTTAACAATGTCATTATTAGCCAGAAATAGCTGTGGTGTCGTCCGAGTCGAACCACAGAGGGTTTTACCACCTTTAAAGGCAGTCGCTAAAGTTTTGAGTCGAGGCATGAAAGATTTCACCTTCAACAATATGTAATTTTTGTGTCACTGATGAGAGATCAGCTCGCAACATGAGAAGCTTAGTAGCCTATATTGTTCATTAGATGAACCTAATAGAAGAGTTTCATGCATAAATTTCTTCATTCTACTTCATGATGTTTTTCTCTGCCGTTTAAATGCATTTCCAAAAATCCGAGTTTAATTCGCTCCTTCGGCTAGTTGGAATTCATGACACTACTGTTAGTTTTATTATTTTCTTCAGATAATCCGTTCGCTTGCGGTCTTATTTACAAACAGATAAATACGAGGGAGACACAATAGTGTTGTTTATCAAACATACGCCTCTTTGTTGGTACATAGTATGTGGACATACGTCATCAGGGCATACTTTATACTAAAGTTATCAATAGCATTAATGACAAATTCTCTTGCGTAATTATGACGTCACATCCATGCGATCTAATTGAAACAATTAAAAGAATGGATGATTCAGTCTGTCCAAAAGTTAATTCGGTCTGTTTTTGTAAATGATAATTTGTGATGATGGCTTTTACGATTATTAGAGTCCGTTCCTAATTTAACCTGTTGATAGTTCGTTTTTATGACTCAAGGTAATGATGAAGGTGATGATGGTGTATATTAGCTCTGGACCATCATCACCTTCATCTGAAATGTTTAGGTTCTAATGGTGAAGTCCTGTGTAACTTTATTCGAGTGTGTTCTTCCGGCGTCACTGAAATGATTATATTATGGTCTGTACATTATCATTGTCGTGGTCAATGCTTATTTTTCTAAGTACACTTTAGACTTTCACTACGTGGGAAATAGACTATTTAACAGCAGTGGGCGCAAATCAAGTTACAACCAGTGCCCTGACAGTAGTAGAAGAAACGCTATATTATGGTCACCACTAGTTGCCTTTAACTTGATATCATGGTCATCAAAGTAAACAATCTATAATTTATTGAAATCATATGGACGATTATATCATCACTTTGTACTTAGTGGTATATATAAACTGTTCAAGTTTTAAAATAACTTGATGTAAATATTGTATTACACATTAAGTACAAAATATAAGATGAGATAAATGTGTTTAAGTGTGATTTCAGTAACTAACTTATGTTATTTTTTACGTGTTTCAGAAATCACTCATCGAATGTCTTCCACTAACGTTGTTATTAGAATATGGTGTCACGTTCTCACCCCGCCATGCAAAGAGGGCGAAGATAAATGTGATAGGGTCCAAGATACCATCATACAGACATGGGGAGTTTACTTCAGCGGTCTAAGGTATATAGGGGCCAACCTAGCTTTAAATTTCACGTCAGACTGCTTTAAAAGCAACACACTGGTTTTTCAAATGCACGGCGGGGATTTCTGCTCGTACAAAAGTCTGAAATTGGATATCATTCCGCCTGAGAACGAAATTGAACACGGATCACTTTCGTCCGATTCGTCGGGCAAGACACACGTTTCAAAGATCACTCTGGAATCGAGGGTCTTGCAAAATTATAAACAATTCAAGGAAGCCAGATCTATATCGCCTAGTAAATTCTCGAGGAAGTCAGACAAGGAGTATTCCAAGAGTCATAGTCCTGTAGAAAGGGGATTTAAACAGAACTTCCCAACTTTAAAAGCATCAGCGAGTCTCAACATAGCCTTGAATCATAGAGAAAGTTTGAGACAAAGGGATGATAGTGTCGAACGGAAAAAAGTTGACCCGATTCACATATACGAGCATTCGCCCGATAATTTAGACGTAAAAGAATTCACGACCAGTGATGATAACTGTGATATTTCCAAAAACGCGTCACAAGAAGAATTGTCCGCTAGCAAAATAGATTTAAGTGAAACGGCCGAGAGTTACGACTTGAGGAACGAATCAGATGGAGTGCCTAAATATCGGTACTTGGCGTTGAGTTTCCTGAAATCGGAAATACGGCCAAGTTACAACGCGTCTAAACTCCAAAACCTACATTTGTTACAATACTCAATAAAGAAGAGGCAAGAAGCGGTACAGGAGATTAAAGAAAGGATTTACCAGAAATCGGCGTTAGCGAACGAAACATGGTCTCAACCGGAGGACGGCTTTGAGATCAAACACAAGTCGAGAAGCAGATCTCAAAGGAATCTATTCTCGCCTGAAGAGAATTTCCAAAAAGAAAGATCTTCGTCTCAGAGCGATTTGAGTAAAAACGGAAGGATTAAAGACGAGAAAACCACAGTCTCGAATGGACCAAGACTTACGTTAAAGTTGAATGATCTGTTATCTTACAAGGTGAGTCCATATTTTTTGTAGTTGGTAATCATGATGGTTAATTGATAAGATAATTGCTACGTATCATCGCCTTTTATTGTAAAGGTGGGTAATGTTTTTTGTCCATCATCGACCCTTATTAGAGAAGGTGATGTTTGCTATACACAAACGTTCATTCGTAAAAGAGAACTGTGCCCAACAGTGAGACAAAAGATTTTCACGCAATATTCTAGTTCATCCCTGGTGGCTTTTTAAATATTTGTGACCTACTTGTATAACGTTCTAAAGTTTGATAATAGAAAGACTTATACAAGGTTCTAGGCATCTATGGGCGACCTTAGCTAGGACTACAATCTCATCTGGAGTTGATGTCCATAGGACCCAGTAGCTTTTTTGATAATATTAGCAGACGAGTTTGCCTTTAATCAACTCTAGATAAGATCAGATTTCTACTCAGGTTGACCACATATGCACCGCTACCCTTTTAACCAGAGCACAGCAGCGCTCAACACTGCTGTTATTAGGCAGAAATGGGGGTGGCGGTGGTGCCGCCGGAGTGGAACCACTATGAATTCTTCCACCTTTAACTAGCTACTTATTGTCAGGTAGACTACATGTCCGTTTGTTATTCCACAAACAATAAAATATAAGGTATTCTGTGAATATGGTAAATTCTTCTAAGTCAGTCTTCTTCTTAATTCTTTTCAGTCCAAGCCATCTCCCTTTCAAAGGGCAGAGCACGTGCGACTAACGAAACAACTAGAGATCCTACACTTCAAGCGGCTGATCCTCTCTGATGAAAGAGACAGCAAGCTTGCCAATATAAGAAGACTGAAAGAGAAACACGCTAAGCTATTTGAAGAGAATCAGGATGTTGGTAAGATATAGATAAATAGATTATATTAACGTTGTTTTCTTACTTTACCTTTTTGTTGTTATCGAGGGTCTTTAAAAGGTACCTGTTGATCTTTGAGCGACGCAGGGTTTTGTGGGTTTTTTACGACATAAAACCCTCCAAAGTGGCCCTCGACGGTGCGTAGAAGGCTCAGGGATTTCGTAAGGAACACAACTGGAGTACTCCTAGCATTGCCCCGTCGGGCTCTGGTGTACTTGACGCTTACCACACTGTCTGGTGGGTACGACGGTATGTGACCACACATACCGCTGTCCCTACCAGGGTCGCGGAACGCAGATCTTTAAGTAGATAAACTCTTACGTGCTTATTTAAGTAAGGTTATGTTATTTTGGCGTGTTCTCAACAAAAAATAAAATAAAAAATGCGTGTAATGTGTTGTATACGCGCAAAAAATGAAACTTTTAAAAAGAAAAAAAAACGTAATCGTATAAAAAAAATTAAAATCGCTTTATTAAAGGTTACCACCTTTTCTACAAAACTTTCGTCATTTAGCAAAGTAAATGGTGTCGATTTAAGATATCTATGTCAAACAAATTTCTGTTAAGTTCCTGTCATATACTATGAGACGCTTTTTTCTATCAAACACCACTATACCTTCAGTCCACCTAGATAGTATGAACGAAGGTCCCCATACATGCAGGTACAGAGCTGATGCAGAGCTACCACTCGTTGTCCAAGAGGAACGAGGTCCTGAAGGAGACGAGGCAATCCTGTGCCGCGGTGAGGGAGCTAGCTGCGAGGTCCCATGCCGCGTTGGCGAACCAACGGTGTGAACTACTGAATCAGTTGCATCAGGTCTTCTATATAGAACAGGTAAGTTTTGAGATCCTTTTAAAAAAGAATTTGAATTAATATCGTAAAAAAATCGTAAAAAGGAGCCTTTTCTCTTACCTTTTCAAATTTTCAACCTTTTCAAAAGAATTTGATCCTTATAAACTTCATACAATGGTTACAGGTTTTTTTTTATAATCTCATTCTATCAACGACTGGGAAAATATTTATTTTTATCCTGTTATCCAGGTTTAGTTTTTTCCTAAAAACGTAGCCCCTGTGATATTTTTTCTCTGATTTCTCTGTTTTTCATTGCACGCACACTAGAAAAAATCATATATGTATAATGTATGTAAGCTCATATTTTGCAGCAAGTAATTTCTGACAGACTTAAAATAGGATTAAGGCCAAGGTAAAAGCCCGTGAACAGGATTTTGTTTTGGGAGGGGTTGAGATTCGAATCTCGATACCCTGTAATAAGGGGCCGAAATTCAACCACTACGCTATCACTTTCTTTAACATATGTTTCTAATGTTCCAGATCGACCAATCAACCTGGAAGATCATAGACGTGCCTCTTCCGGTGTGCGGGGATGAGAACCCGCGAGCGATCAACCCAGTGGCCGATTCAGTGGCCGCTGGCTTCGTGGCGCAGGCGACATCGCTCGCAGCGGCCATTTTAAACCAGCCGTTACGATACAAGATAACGTTGCTTGGATCTGCTAGCAAGATATTGGATATAACACCCGATTTACCGGATCCTAAGTGAGTTTTTGATGTATATTTTCAAGAAAGGTGGTAAAACCAATATACCGTGACTCGTTATCGAAATTTTCACGCGGATCCCTATTTTTTCTGGCATTAAAAACTATGTTCATCAGGGATAATGTAGGATTCTAACGGTGAAAGAAGTTTTCAAATCTGTCCAGTAGTTTAGTGTAGCTTGTTCAATTCAAACAAACAAAAAATCTAATCTTTCCTCTTTATAATCTTATATATAAAATTCTCGTGTCACAATGTTCGTTCCCGTATTCCGAAACGGCTTGACCAACTCTCATGAAATTTTGTGAGCATATTGAGTACGTCTGAGAATCGGCCAACATCTATTTATCATACCCCTTATATGGCAAAACAGTTTGCCGGGTCAGCTAGTATTAGTATAAATATGTATACATACATATGTATTA
>DWIJ01000229.1:0-12764 GCA_018248315.1 Chioides albofasciatus
TCTATTCTTCCACTATTGTTGTCAATACAAAATTCGAAACGTATTTGAAGCTTGCATTGGTGGTGAAAGTTTTATTACACGGCATCTGTTCTTCAATAATCTGTGAGAATAACGTATGAATGACTCCATTGTGATCCCTTTTCCCTTCCAGTTAAATATTATCGTATTGTGCGAAACAGTTTAACCTTGGAAAACAACATTACTCCTGAATCGGTAGGTAAACCTATAGAAGAAGGTATATTATGGCACATGTGTAAATAACATAAAATAATAACGTATTTTTACACTTCGACCGGACGGTATAGTAGATTTCTTTCATTTGTACCCGAGATATGTTTATTTGAATCAAATTATTAAGTTAAAAAAGCAGTTGAATATAATAAATTCATCTACATACAAAAAAATGAAAAAGTATGTTTTTAACCGATTTTGATAGTTTAAGAATGATGGGTAGACATTTCATTCGCGTGACAGTTGATACATCACTGTCAAAAGTATGTACAGTCAAGCGCACAAATGAATGAAATTACTCATACCATGTTTTCCAAACTCACGCGACACTCATTCGCTTTAAAATCGACTTCGGAATGAGATACAAGTGAGTTTGACAACACCTTGTCTCTAAATGTCAGTTATAATGATTAGGAATCAAATAACCACGTTACAGGTAGGTGAAAATCACGAATAGTAACAGATTCTCTTAATAGGTCTATTAATTATAAAAACTATAAAACTAGGTACTGCAACGGAGAACCATATGTACAATACCGAAATACTGCTTCTACTCTAACGTAAATTGGTTAAATTTACCTACAATACAATAACGAGTGATTAACTCGAGAATCGAATAATTTAATGATCGAAAATGACAATAAATCGGTACGCAAGTGTAATTAAGTCGTAAAATTTATTGAAACAACGAGTAAATGCTTTGTCGTGTACAGATTTTATGTCGTTTTCGTGACTCTCTTTACATTAATACATAGGTACATCATAAATAAATTCAAAATATTCGTATAACATACGTAGGTACATTCATAAAGCTTGTTGCATATTCACAAAGTTGATGTACAGTCAGCGAACGCATTGACGGATTGCATTTCCATGAAAATTGTATAAAAATGTTGCTTACCCCTGATTACATATTGGCAGTATAAAAGCGTCATTGGCAGTACTGGAAACTTATTTAAATCCTTCGAGTTCATTACAAGTAGCTCCCGTACGATTCTTACATGAAAAACATTGTTACAACATGAATAATTTTGCCTCCTATAAATACAGACCAATTAATACGTCACATTACAAATGTAACATTCTTGATATGTGTTTTATGATTCACAAAATGTCATCAAAATGTTCTTGATTATCGAGTACATAAATAACAGAATTTCAAGAATGCTACCTTTGAACATTTAGCGACATACATTCGAAAAATCATCTGACAACATCCAAAGACAATACACGTCTACACATGACCTGCGAATGCGAGGGAAATCCTAAAGAATGTTATCGATTAATCCATTCAATCACAATATTTGCGTCCATACTCTATACATAACGCCATACAAAGCACATATTGTCACCGAACGGAGTCATAAATATAATACACATAAATTGGCTCACTAATAGTACAAGCGTATGACATCCTAATATCTACATTCGGATGGACCTAAGGGGATAAGAGAATAAAAAAACATCAACTAAAACGTTAACAAAATACGACTTTCTCTATGGAAAATAAAATAAATAATTTACAAATTAGATACACGTTTTAAAACTACCTACTAATAGTCACTTCTTCGTCGTTAATGTTTATCACTAATTCAATTTTGGGTGAACCGAGGCGAGCGGTCTACGTGAAATATGTGGATGGTCGCGCAATTACCACTTTAATCCGGTTAAGACTGGTTTAATCCAGAAATTTGTAAAGCAAGTTGCTTAATTAAAACGTGGTCTATGGGAAAATCGTATCGGATATGCCACAAGGCCGCTAGTCTCGGTCCCATCTTATAAATACGAAGCATGCCGTCCGCCGCACTCTAGTCTATCATAGCCTATCCGAAACCGACAGTACCTACATTACTCAGTCATATTTTTCAGTCAATTTCTTATGAAATTACACCTCGACACATCCGTCTAAGTACAAACTCTTCCTGTGATTCCTATTCGTCCCAAATCGACAAAATAATATGTGCGACATCATAAGTACGATTGATGTTAATTTTATCTTCATTACAATTGCATTTTACTTAGTGCCGGAGGATTCAATGCGGTGATTTCTCAACTCAAACATGAAGTAAAGAATTTTGTAAACAGAAAATTACGAACTTCTTAGATTTTCGGAGGCGATACTGTTTCGTGTAACAGAATCGAGTGGCTCCAAATCGCGTATATTAAATGTCACTTGAGCTTAAATGAACTGTAATTTGAAGTGATACATCGACACATCTCATGCGACTATTTAGCGAAAACTTAAGAGGAACATATGCAGCTCTTGTATGTCGATTTGACACGCACAGGAATCCTTAACCATCAAGCCACACCGTTCCACCTTAAATCACAAATTGCCGACTCATTTACAACAAATTCACACGTTTTATCATTATGTATTCAATATCAACTACGTTAATTTCATGATAACTAAGACAATTGGAATCTTGCCGATAAACCTACATTTTAAAGCGAACTAGGAATATAATTGAGATAGATAATTTCAGTAGCTTTGGTAGAATAATATCATTTATTGTTTTAACTTGCGGCTTGGACCGCATTTTGTTCGTTAGACGACTTTCGATTGAGTATTATTTAATTAAGGAGAAACTACTCGCTAAGTTTGTATCAAGCGTGGAACATTTTGCGAATCAATGCGTGATTTTTGAAAGCTTGAAACTGTTAAGCAAAGATACTCTTCATACTAGATTTGATCCAAAAAGTGCCAATCATTCTTAAGACAGCAATGGGAGTTTATTTAATTTCTACGTGATTTTGCCGGGTCTGATGTTGAATCTAGTATCTTTGCCATAGACGATTAAACGACTCCGGGAGTAGAGATTCGTGTGAGTGGAACGGTGTTATTGTGCGAGCGCTACGGCAGCTCCGACCGCGACCAGCGAGGTCACGCGCGACCTTCCTGCGCGGTCGCTGACCGAAAAAACTCAGCATCAGTGGTAGACATCGTCGACATGGTGGACTCGTCCCAGCTCTCCGTCGTCGTCGTTGTCCCGTTCTCCGGTTTTCTGCGGGCCTTCGGATGCCTCTGTTTCTTCTTCGGGTCGTTCGCTTTCTTGTGCTTTCGCTTTCTTAGATTCTGCTTCTGGACACGCCGCTGACAGTTGCGGTGGAAGGGTGGCGGTCGTTTCAGCTTGCCTCGATGCCGCTTGGGAGGGCACTGCGGTTGCTTCGGCCCATCCCATCGCCTGGTAAGGGTCAGGGCATACCCTGAAAGGTTCCCCAGCGGTCTGCTCACGGGGATCTGCGTCCGCCTCGACCTGCCCCTGTTGTCTAGCGCCAGGAAGGTCTTCTTCCCTCCCCGTATGCGCGAGTACGTATTGTAATTATTTTCCTCTATATGTTCCTCGAACACGCAGTCGTCCGAGAGATCCTTCTGAAACAAAAGAAAGCAAATTTTAGTTATTTCATTAATACACAGGACACACAATAGTGTATTGTCATAAATTAATCTGCATTTTAAAATCGTGTATATGGATACAAAGGAACATTTTTGAAAGGTGTTTTTGTTTTAGTTCCTCAATCGATTAAACATAAGGTATATCACAATCCGATATGACACGCAGTACTACAGGTTCTATCCGTGGCCAATCATACAACTGAACAATGAAATTCTATAGATCTTTTGAGTGTTGTAGCAGTCATAACAGAAAGTTACCTAGAGAGTGTAGAAATCGGTCGTCCTATCTATCGATTTATTTATAAGACACATTCATTTTGGGGGCAAGTGTTCACTTAAAATCAGTTTACAGTAAGCGACCGACACTAGACCGCAAGCAATTTGCATACTGTTAACCGATATTTCATGGCTGGTTAGCCCAAAGAACTTCCGATAGAACAAATTACCAACATCATAAATCAGGGCTGTAATAATTCTCTCGAACCAATAGCAGTAACTCAGTGCATGTCTGTAGATTGAATATAATGCTCTAGAATTGCTAATGTCTAGAGACACGGGACAATTTAAGGCATTATCTCGTGGCAGTCCTGAACTAGCTGATGCCCGCGGCTTTGGTCATGCCAAGTATCAAGAATTAATGCTGAATAAGCCCGGAAGAATTGTGCATGTCTTTACTTTTGGAAAACAGTGTCAAGTTATTTTGAAATTGTATGTTACTACAGTAAATCAAGCATTTATGTAAGAATTAAAAGGGTAGTTGCCAATCCAAAAGTTCAAAGTGTTGGATGTTTCCAAATCCAGCATAATATCAATGATAATAACTGACACCGACAGTTTAACGTGCCCTACGACATTACTTACATAATTCGCTGCACATTGTACGATGTACCGACACTCACATGCAAGATTTGCAATTTTCTCCGATGTGTGGATGGTCTTTTAAACAACAAATTATTCCAACAATTTAATAAATACTACAATTCTCCGTATTAAGGAGTATACGGTATATTACTTACTCTTACTTACACTTGCTAATTTTTTAAGCGTGAAAGTTACGTATGAATCGGTTTAACCGTTTCGATTCGAGACAATTATTGAAAAAGAAAATAAGGCCAAATTGAGAACCTCCTCCTTTTTTAGTCTGTTGAAAATAAGTTAAAAAGTTGTGTAATCGTAAAATAAACATATTTTATAATTGCAAGTTGACCTTCCATTTTTAATTATTTCGAGCAGAATCCGCAGAATTATTGAAATTTTCACGCTCATCCAAATTTTTTCTCGTATTAAATATGGCCTATGTTCGACAGGGATAATGTAGGATTCCAATGGTATTTAATTTTAATAATTTCAAATCGGTCAAGTATTTCCGGGGCCTATACGGTTCAAACAAACAAACCGACAAACAGAAAATCAAACCTTTCCTATTTGTAATATTAGTATAGATAGCATTCTTACTTATTTCTTCTTTTAGCATTGTTTAGTTTAGGTACTATGACCATTGATCATATCTGAAGCGTGTAATAAGAAATACACTCTTACTCTAGGCGTTTTAGCTTAGTCCTCAGGAGTAGGTAATATATTAGCCTTTTTGGTGGTACGATCAGCGTTAGGTAGCATTTTGGCTAGGCACTTTGGACCTGATTAGTTCTACTACACTCACAGCTCCACACTAGGACTCCCTGTCTCGTGGGTGCTATTAACACACACAAAGACGAATACACAAACACCCAAACTCAAAACGGAAATCTAAATTCATCGTTTAGATTTCTGGCTGGCCGGAGATCGAACTCGGAACTCTTTGCGTGTTAAATCCGTATGGTGAACGCTTAATCACGCGAGTAGTCAAGTGTCGAGAGTGTGAGAGATATTCAGCTCATCTCTTTCATTTTGATGGCATAATAAGTCACTTCGCTTCTATTGAAGTTCAAAACTTAATCTTCAGATTGAACTTATCCGCTTTTTATTTGATTGTATAAAATTCGCAAGTTCTAAGTCTAACGAGTTTACCTATAGAAAAAGTATAACTGAACTTTGAAAAGCTCCTGCTACGGAAGTTGAATTGAAAACTTTGAGAAAATTTCCTACAGTTTATTCAGAAGTTACTGTTTACGATACAGCCAACTTTGCATATACTTATTTGCACATAAAAGTTTGCAAAAACATCCTTGCAAATAAAAGTTTAGCGTCAGCAACTCACGTTGTAGACCAAAAGCAAATAAAAAGAAAAAACAAAATAAAATTCAGAAAATGAAGGCTCCTACTGGAAAAAAACAGACTTGATTAAACTTGATCAAATGTTGTTTCAAAGAGAAACAACTAAATAAAAGTCGTTAAAAATCAACAATCCCCCAAATAGGCAAGTAGATACTCAGATTAAATACCCTATTACTTTAGGCATTGGTGATAAATAGAAATAGAAATTTGAATATAAATGACAAACGAATAATTATACAGTCTACGTGAAAAATCTTCGCACTTGATGACAGCTCGCGCGGAGCCCGCGGCGCATTCCCGTTACGGCTCCGGCACTTGACTAAGCGCTGAGGCGTTTGTTGGTACAGCTCTTTGTCCCGTCGTGAGTAACTGTGCGGGAATTCGTTCGCGCACAGCCTCTGGCGGGCCGCGTGTTGTCACAACTGCGCTGTGAGAAAATCGCGAGCGTCTAATGCAATGACTAAACATGAACATCGGTCAGGCGGTTGCCTGTTGTATATGTTTTTATTTGCTCGAGTGTACCAGCTAAGCTGTACCGGTATATAGTGTTTTGTATATTTTGATGATTTCGATTTCAAAATATATTTTAGTGACTTAATTTTAATTAAGAATATGAGAATGTCGGTACGATTACCTGAACCACAGATCTCTTTAATTTGCGTTTCTTCTTTGGTAGTACAGATGTACTAGTAGACAGATGTACTAATATGACTAATTTTCGTCCATAAATTAAAAATGCATACTTACATGTAACAAATAAATACTTTTTACTAGGATGTTTGAGGCGTAACGGGAACATACATATTTCCGAGATGACGTTTCCTGAACCCTTTCATCGAAAGAACTGTGCGATTTGTAGGGGATGAAATGTATGGAGGAATGAAAAAAATTGCAATAATCGTCCTCTTAGCGAATGGCTGTCTTAAAAGGGGGCTGGCGTTCTAATTACCATAAATACCTTACTCATGTGCAGATGGTGTATTCGTAGTAACTTCTCATACTGCAGTTTATTAAACCGACCTACCTGACCGGAAATCGAAGCTGGAACACTGCGTCAGTTATGGTGACTATAAACTAGCCTTCATAGGTGTTAATCCTGTAAGCAACCTGCGTAAGTTATCTTATCACAACAGTCTACTTGATAATCAGTGCCGCCCATGGACATTTGATTAAATAATCTGACGACTCGCGTGGCGGAATAGCCATCATACCGGTCAGACACGTGGAGGGTTTCGGATTCGAGCCCGGGCCAAACAGATATCTAAATGATGAATTTACATAGATTTCTGTTTCTGGGTCTTGGTGGTCGTATGTCTAAATGTGTCCATGGCACTTACGTACAGGGGTTCTAGTGTAGGGCTGTGAGTGTAGAAATCGTCTTTTTTAAAGCTTATCTAGAGTTCTAATTAAGATCAACGATAGGCGGAGGAGCAAGTTAGAACGTTATTTGTTAACACTGGTAATATAGACCTTTAAGTCCAAAATCCGAAGTTGTTAGTACAGTCATTAGTAAGCATTACTTTCATACAACGAGAGGTCGATAAATAGAGGTACGAGCGATAGTATACACTGTACCTACTCTCACTTTTGCGTGTCAACGACACGGATGCTGGGGAGCAGATGATAAACAAAATGGATGTTGATTAAAGTAACGAAAATAGAGACGCGTGTTTTGTTTACCTGATGTTATTTTTTTTTTAATGAAATTGTAGTAGAAAACAAGCGTGATGTCCACCTGATTCTAGTAGTAATGTCTGTAGAAATCTGCTATCACCCCAAACAAAGTTTAGTCAAAGATGTGGTATCAAATTGGAATCACCGCCATACATATATCCTGAGTAAGTAGTTCTTGCGATTCCATGGTATGGTGTCGATTAATTGAAGCGACCTTTACGGTCCTCAAGAGTTGCAACACACCTGTGATTGGTTACAGATACATAGAACTTTTGTTCTAAATGGAGTCCACGGCAGATATCTTGATACATATGTCGAGATCGGACGAACTATATAAGGTGAAAGTGTATTCAGTGTCTCGCTCTTCAAAATCCTGAACTGAGATAAAATTGGTATAGTTTCAATTAATCGCTGCATCGTGAAGTGCTGTGGGAGCTTGGAGCACAGACCGAGAGGTGCGGACCTCGCGGGACGTGAGGTCGGCGAAATTGCCCACTGTCATACCGCGCGCTCGATTGATTTGTGAGGCGACCCACTCGTGAGGTTGTGTGCCTTAGTAAATCACTGTCATGTGACGTCTTCATTCCACATTCTGAGAGGAGACCCCTGCCCAGCAGTGGGACAGTAATGGGTTGTTGATGATGACGTCTTGATGTTGACGATCGACGATGTCCGTTGACTATGAAGGTTTTGAAGTTAAATCCAAGGTGAGGCAGATTTCTAAATTATAAGTATTACGTATTGGGTCTCAATCTCGGTCTTAAGTACATAAAAGTACCTACTTAAAAACTTATTCATTTCAAAGGAATTTTCACCAGAATCACGTTCTAAACCGCACAGGACCTGAACTGTGCATTGGAAAAAATGTACGTCGACTAAAGTGACTCAAGTAGGGATATACAAATGACCAATATCGACATAATAATTTTAGACACCTCATCAGCCTATTCACAGTTTCTTTGACATTCATTTAAACTATTTCTGTGCGTGCATTTCAATGTACCGTCCGGATCGTGAGAAGCTGTGGGAACTGCCTGTACCGTGGCTTTGGTGCGGATCTCGCTGGTCGTGCGTCCGAGATTGGTGAAATTGCCCACTGTCGTGCCGCGAGCCGGATTGATTTGTGAGGCGCCACGCTCGTAAAGTTACGGTGGTTTTGTATGTTTGTGATTGTCTGATTGACTGTACAAGCGTATGTATGTGTCGTTTTAGAGTTATTATAGACTGCGTTAAAAATAATTAAGTTATTGACAGATAAAATCGTCGTCATTACCGTTTTGAACGTGGTAAACGCTTGATGACTCCATTGTGGCTGCAACACCATGACAACTAATTCTTTTCCATAATAGCTGGGTAAAGCTGGGTTCTGCTTTCTTTGCTCTAGTTTGAAAAGACAGATGTAATATGAAGCTTAGAAGCAGCAATGCAGCATTTAACATACTTGCTCGTTTACTGAAACAGATCGCAATCATGTTACAAGACAATAAATAAATAGTTTGGTAACATAATCGGTATCTAATACGTTAGAAACATACGTAATGACTACACACTAAAAGTTCGACGATCCTATCCAAGGCAACACCATAATTGCTACATCTCCGGAGACGTACTGCGCTCACTCACGCTAACCGCTAATTTACGAATTTCACCCGGCAATTACGCGCCAGTGATAAAGTTTCGCCCGATTTTCACCGGATGACCCTCGCCTTTTGACATGTGCCTCTGTCCTACAGTCGTAGGTGAGCGATAAGATTGTAGCATTTTTATATGTAACAGGTACGCACGATATTCATACGCACGGTTTTAAATTTCTTCTTCGCGGATAAGAATGTAATTTTAATAATTTAAGCAGTAGAAGAAGCGAGTAAATTTTGCTAACAGGCAAAGGTCAGACTGTAGTTTATTAAAGGGTCAGAGCATAATCAATCCATCTTGAAAAGGTTCAGAATTATGTGGCGTTTGGATAATTGCATGTCATTAGGTTATATCTTTTATGTTAGATATTTTACATAATGATTTGAACATTCGCTATCGAAACCTTTCCAATCCAGTTGGAAGCAATTATGTATTATGTACATTACCCACAAGAATATGAAAGGGTATTCTTTTAAAGATACCTTACTATTCTATCGCTTATCTCAGATAGGCTAACCTTAGGTTTATGTCTTAATAAAGCTCAAGCCGGTCGTTACCAATCAACCCGCCGCGCCGCTTCTTCTACGGAATTGTTAATTGCTAATTGCTCGCTAATTTCTAACCACCTGACTACCTCGGCTTTGTTAGCAACACCTGAGGCTCTATAACTGATTTAATGAATTTTCCATCGGAAAACAACACTTTCACAGTTCGTTAATTAACACTTAAAATTATTATATATTCGTCCTATTGCTGTAGAATCACATTATCTTCGTACTTGAAGAGATGTTATTGGCGATTAAATGCGCTTTCTAAATACATGTGTCTTGACTTTTGGAAATTCTATTATAAGTTAATTTCTTCTGTATTCTTACATTTGAAGGTGCCATATATTCTACTTAAACTTGAAGGTACTGTAGTGTTTCCTCAAGTTCAGTTTGAAAGACGTTAACTTCAATCCAAACATGTGTCTTATCAGACACACGTTCAGTAAATGAAGAGATAACAGAAATCATAACAGTTACGTTGTTTAAATTCTTTTCTGAATTAGTTTTCTAATTAAACGAGACGGTCTTTTTTGCTGTTGTCTTGTATTCAACAACTATACGTCCGATTAATTTTAACTTAATTCCTCCATGAACAGTCCGATTTAGGTATTTAGGTAATAATTGTCCTCGAGAATCTTGTTGTCTAAGTTATTTTCATTAATTAAAATATTCATGCCCTCACTGCATCTCATCTAGCAATGTGGACAAAAAGCGTAAATGCTGATTGATATGTCAAAACCCGTTTCCATTCAGGGCATAATTTATTCCTCACCCCGGTAGGCTAAGGCAACTAGTCGATCCATTGTTTCTATCATGGGACTGTTAATATTAATGAATGAAATACAATCATCGTTGCCAGACGATCTCGCTAAACAACTTCTTTCGTCGTTCGCTAAGAAATATTTAATTTTGTTCATAAATTGTCCTGCCTAGTTAAACAAGGCATGTGGAATTTTATTCACATTCGCATTTATTTTATCAACACCCACTAAAGTACGTGTATGTTCAGTTATTTTAATGATGGTACCATCTGCGTACAGGATTGTGCAAACTGTGGCTGTTTTCACAGTTGTTTTGCTTAAGTGTATTGAGTGCAGTGTTTTGAATTGAATGGTAAAACGGTCCAGGAAGTGTTCCAGCCCATCTACTTCGTCCTTGGGTTTGGAAGGTTTTGGCAATGACTTTACTTTTAATTACCCGAAAACAATCCCATTGTGAGTTACGTTACATTCATATTTCCGACGAAGACTAAAACAGATGCATCCATGTGTTTCATCTATATGTGACTACCTTAATAAGAATGTATATCCAGAAAAATATGCCTTGATTTCATTGTCAATATTTTTTCGTGACAAAATTCCCCATGAACGGATTAAATTTATGTCACTGCCATCATTAAGATCTTTAAATAAACTGTTTATTTAGTTAAATGTAAAAACGGACACACGACATCCGGCTGAATTGAGCCGCGGGTGGTCGTTGGAATAGATATGATGTTATCGAGATGAATTTATTATATTTCATAGAAAAAACAGTCGATCCGAGTAAAATAAATTTCAGGAGATAAATTAGAATTGTTCAGTCGACATCTGCGTACAATATAGAAATATGGCGAATTAAATAAAATAACAATTTTGCTTGTCCTTATATTATTTTTGATAATTATGATATCTGTTATCTCACGTTACTTTTCATTTTCATTACTTTAGCGAATACTGAAGGTATTTTCTCTTGATTGTTGATGATATCACCAGCCGAGAATAACTCTAAAATTAATTTTCACAAGACGCTGTCTAATTTCAACAATTCAATTAGTTCCAATAAGTACCTGATGGAATTTCAGTCTGTCCATGTTTGAATTGAATTCAGAAGCCCAGGTGCATAGGCGATGCATAATTAGTTCGATTTAGTATGCCATCCGACATTCGTATCCCTATGGTTGAAATGCAAGCAACGTAAACAAATAATTACGTAGAATTCGCCTTACGACGATGATGTAACGAAAAAAACATTCTCGTGTACACGTCTTTGTCTAACAATCTGTTCTTTTGTCACATTATAATGTAAGGGATAATAGTTCTTATTGCAAAGTGTTTAATATCAAATTAGTGTATCAGGATGATAATACCATAAAGAGGAGGAGCGCTCGTGAGACTGTATGGCTCACTGTAAAACGGATTCACATCGCGACGTGCGTACGTTTGCGGTGGAAACATACCTTCACGAAACGTGCTATGAATAAGTATCGTCCGTGTAACAATTTTCTTTGTCCTAATAATACAGTCGTTTCTAATTATTTATTGTTTAATTATAAAATCAGTTTCATCAGCATACGACTTAGAATAAGGAAGCAGTGCATACAGCTCTGCTTAGTAAGTGTACGGGAATCCCTCAAATTTTTCTTGTTTTATTTTATCATCATCGTCAATTCATTTTAGGCCCACTACTGAGTTCTCTGGTTACCAATGTTTTCTTTTTTATTTTGTCTGTTAACACTTATTACAATAAGTATTCAGTTTCCTCATATTTAAAGTCTTTCATTTAACTCCTCACCTTCTTTTTCTTCTTATAACCCTTGTTCGTCCAATTCCAAATTGATACCAGTTTTGTTCTGTCTGGAAAAGGATAAAATCGTCCATTATTCATTCCCAGGTTTATTGTTTTCTCGATTTATCGTGTTTATTTCTGTTTTCGTGTATTAAGTTTTATTTATGTTTTCGTGTGCATTAAAGTGTTTGTATTGTATTTTAAAACCTCCATCACAGTATTTGTGGAATATAAACATGCGATGTGACGTCAGTACCTAAACATTTTGTTTACACGCACGCGAGCTTGCTTTTTCGTATGCACAGCGTGCACTTAGGCGCATTCCTCTAAAGGTATTTTCCTCAAAACTGTTTGGAATTGAATCGTTTTTGCCATTAGTCATCTTTTCTTATCTTGATGATGGTACAAGTGTCCTGATTCCTTGAATCATTGTTTAATGTATTTGATTTGGTGACTTGCAATATTGAATTTAGTTTTTTCTTTTCATATTCTTCTGTGTATGTGAAGCGGGTGGAAAT
>DWIJ01000230.1:0-12755 GCA_018248315.1 Chioides albofasciatus
GCTTAGCACAAGACCGTGAAAAATTCGCTGAGCTGACGGCCAACCTCCGGTAGGAGAGGCACTTTAAGAAGAAGAAGCGATTGAAAAACATTCTCCTTCACGGTCAGGTAAAAAGATAGATTAGCTAAACAAATGAAACATAAGCAATCCTAAAAGAAATTTTACACAAATAGCTTGGCTTCCTCGCCTCGCTACCGTTAGATGTCTTTGGTGGAAAGACACCCTTATGATCAGGCTAATGGAAGGTAATTGTAGGATTAACAACCATGTAGCTTTAGGGCGTAACTTGCGTCATGAATCGATATTCACTTTTAGGTAGGCTTCTTACCCAAACGGTTAAAAAGAGACTATGTTATTAAATCTCCGCTGTCTGTCTGTCTGTCACTGCCTAGAACGGACTACACTTAGACTTATAAATCAAATTGGATCTATCCTTAGTGCTGTTGCAACCAGAGGGCCCAAAGGGTAAAATCACTTTCCAACGTTACCCGGAGGCGCACACAGCTCGCTACATACCCGAATAATCAAACTGACCACCAAGAATTCTTGACTCTGGATAGCGTCAGGCAGCAAGTTATTCAAGAAAAATAAGCTGTCTGACGAAATATAAAGAGTGTTCTGAATCACGCTATTATTTTCCCTCCATTTGCGTTGCGTAGCGCTTGACGTACGGATCAGTGAAATCCAACTGACCACCAAGAATTGTTGACTCTAACTGATTGACAACCAATACACAATATATCGAAAGGGCAGGGAGCAACCAGATCCCAATAATCCCAGTTTCAGATTTCAGTTAATAGAAACTTAAGATCTAATCGTAAACTGAATGGGTAAGAACTTGCGAGGATGTATGGGTTGAGATCGACTTTAAAATCCAAGGTAAAGCTAGTCGTATTGCGATTGTGCTGTATACCTACCACCACCGGTAAAAAGGAATGCGCTAAATAATTTTTTATCAAACACTTCGAAAATAGTTGGAAAAAATGAACATATACTACTACTAGGAGAACTTAGATGAAATAACTTTAGTATTGTTAACACTAACGTCAAATTACTGGACCTAGTACTATAGATAGTAAGACAAGATATTAGATTTATAGATAAACCTAGTACTAGGTCCAGTAATTTGCCGTTAGTGTTACACCGTTAGAGTTGGAACTCCTCCCTGGTATTAGCGTAAATACCACACCTGTTACTACAGTTGACAATCACCATCCACCACTGAATGTAAAAGTTAAGGTCGATAAGTTCAACTGCCAAAAACCTGCCAAAAATCATTCTATGATCCAATTTTTTTACGACTCACTAAATACAATTATCAAAACACATGTTCCAAAAAATACGTTTTAGCGTCTACCAATATCCTTTAGAACAAATCATGCCTTGGTTCGAAGAGGAAGATACAACGCTCCATCTATCTTGGTCCTAAGGGTATTATCACATTTTCCATCAATGTTAGTCCTAAGACTGCTAGATTTAGGGCCGACTTCAAGTTTGCAATCAACTCATAGGGTTGGCTCTTTTTAAGGCGTAAATTGCTTGGTTCCCACTTCGGTATCGTAAAAAATGTTGTGAAGTGGTTATTCTGTAAAAAGTATTTTATAAAAAGGTGCCCAGCATGATCACGCCCGGACAGAAGGAAGAGGCACTCGAGAATATAGAATATTTTACGTACTTTATAACAAGCGAAGTGAAGATAACCGCTCGAAGTGGTCCGAAGGTGTAACTTCTCGGGTTTCCTCATTATCCGCAATAATTTGGAGGATCCTAAAGTCAGAAAATATAAATAGGTATGCATGAACAATACGAAATGTATACGTTATATAATAGTCCCATGAGGTACTTAAACCTTAGCATATTTAATTTCATTACATGATAGCAGACGAGTTGGTAAGTGACCATTTCCAGTACTTGCCAGTGCTTTTTTATAATATAGGAGTAGAAGACGAGCATGCAGTCCACCAGATATCAAGTGGCTACTGCCGCTCATGGGCATCTGTAATCAACCGCAAACAAGATTAAATTCCTATCTGAGGTCGGCCACAGATGCGCCGCTACCCTCGAGGACTAAGCGGGAATGCCTCGGAAATGTATGTACCTGTCCCTTACCGCGCCCTTCAGATCAGAACACAGCAACGCTTAACACTGCTGTTATTAGGCAGAAATTGGTAAACTTACTAAGGTAAGGTAGGTATGTACTTCTAATTAAAAAAATATGCACGACGATAGATATACTCTTTCCTTTTAGAAGTCGGTTAATATACCTTTATATTATAACACGAGGTCACGCTTGCCGTAAATCCTCTATAATGTTATACTTCATAAGTATTTAATTGAAGCGATTTAATAACTTATTACCTTAATGACTGTTTTACTCATTATGTTTTATGAATTAGACCATTAAAGCTTAACATATTGGATTGTTCGTTGTTTTGTTCACATGGACCATATTTTGCTGTGCGTATTGACAGTGTGGACGAAAGTGGCCACTATCAAGACGATTAGTATCGTCGACACGTGTGGTGGGATTATCGCGTGAATAGTCACTTACGCCTGTTGCACCTATACTAATATTATAAAAGGGAAATATATATTTTTCTTTGTTTCAATTAAATTTGCTTCGAATTCTGGACCGATTTGAAACAATATATTCAGTATCCCTAATGAACATAGGCTATTTGTAATAGAACACAATAGACACACACTAGAACACAATAGGGACATGCGTAAAAATTTCGATAATGTAACCAACTGTGATTATAGTATAATTCTTTAGATTGATATCTATCTCACGTTTTCTGCACCAATATTTGACAATTCTCAGAAACTGTCAAAGGCTAATTCTTAGCTGAAGGTCGTTATAATCAATGTATCCAATGTTTTACCAAAGTTTTACCTACTAAAGTTTAGCATTTGACAATATCTTCTTACGAAATTGTCAAATTTTGATCTTTGGGACAAGGAAAATGTTATTGTTTATAAAACTGAATTTCAGACTGCCACCTGAGGTCGACCACAAATGTGATACTCCAGAGCCACTACCACTCACTTCTAACCAGAAACCAGCAGCGCTTAACTCTGCTATTGTCATACAGAAATAAGTGCGGTAGTGTTGCTACCGGAGTCGAACCACAAAGGGGTCTACGACCTTAAAAAAAACGGGCATTAATCTTACTTGTTACCACTTTCCCAAGTGTTACGATTAACTGATTACTAGTCAGTGCTGCAACTCTCATTTTGCTCAATAACGCGTACGTGCCTTCCAGTAAGCTTAATATGTTTGTCCAGGGATGACGTGGAAGCTTCCACTCGTATAAATCACGTACTCGCCGCCTTCGCGTATTATCAATGCTATCTATTTCTTTGGAATTTATCTCGCTTCATTAAGTTTAATGCTTACATCGAAGCGGTTTAATACCAGATATATTAAATACTTCTAAATATGGCTCTATGGCGCGATATTGTCAAGATGTTCGTGTCTATCTTATTACTATATTATTACCAATTCGTAATAAGTCATGTCTATCCCTTTTCTTCCCATGTCCAATGCCTACTAAAGAGTTTCCATTTGAATTTTAATTTAATGTCATGGGTACTAAATAGTTGAGCATCTTAAAGTTACTTCTTCTTTACCCATTATTTATATTTATGGAAAACTTTAGTCGTTGAACGTATGTACCGTGGTACATGTTTTATAATTATGTATTCTTCATTGGGAGGTTTTGATAACACCCAAATGAAAGAGATAAAGAAATGATCTTTTATAAACTGTAATGTAATTGTAGTGTAGTAATTATAGTTGTAGATTGTAAACATACTCTTGAGGTTGAACCAACTTAGGTGTCGAGGGTAGCAACTCGCCTGTGACTAACATCAGATGGAACTCTAATACGATATAGGGTCGATTACATAATTATACTCATGGGTGGCAATGATTTTTTACCGTAAAGATAGGAAATGATTTTTGTTTTTATGAAAAAAAACATTAAATTTGAGAAAGTGACATTTTTTACGATTCCTAAAATAATATATCACGCCCTGGGTTATGAAGCAAAATATCTCATGGCATGTGTGCTACGATGCAGACTTGGTACGCTTCTAGAATAAGTAATGAAGACTGACCTCATAGAAGACTGCGATACCGTTTGAAATTACATATTAAGATCATACTCACGGGAACAGAACGCTTACTTCATCCTTAAAAATAAAAAGAGTCCTTTTATCACGAGAAAGTTGTTGAATTCAAGTGAAATCCGTCACGGACTGAACTAATCCGAGCAGACTATGGTGTGACCTCTTTTGTCGGAGACCAATCAGTTACAGTAGATGGAGCAATGTGACATGAATACCGGACAAATTTCAAATCAAGGAACGGATTGCGATCCTATTGCTGATATGAATCTGAGACTGAGTGAAATTGTGAATGGGGTTAGCTGAAATAGTGTGTAATTGGTGAGCAAGGAAAGTTCTACCGGTTCCTAACTTAACTTCATTCTTATTTTTTTTGGGAGAAAGCCTTTATCAGGAATGTCGACCATTGTTTTTGGTGACTCGCTATCTCTGTGGTACGATTTTCATCAAGGTAGCTTTTGACATGATATTTTTAACGAAGGATTTTCCATTTAATTGGTAGTCGGACCCGGAAGGTTAGGTGATTACGGAAACGTACACAACATTACCACATACAGAAGTTTGTGAAACATTATTAAATGTATTAAAATGACGTTGCCAGGAAAGAAGCTTTGCAGATAAATTCAATTTATACTAATATTACAAAGAGGTTTTTGTTTATTTGTTTGAATTGAATAGGCTCCGAAACTACTGGACGGATTTGAAAAATTCTTGCACCATTAGAATTCTACGTTATCTCTGCTGAACATAGGCTATATTTAATACGAGAAAAAGGTAGGTACCCGCGTGAAAATTTCGATAATATAACGCAACGGGCGAAGCCGGCGGGTTCTGCTCGTCTGTGATAAAACTCATCGCCTTCGATTAAGTGTCTACATTGAAATAAAAGTGATTTGAGTAATAAAATACAATACAATACAAAACTAAAGGCATAATCGTATTTTTACATATACCTAAGTGTCCAAAGAAAACCTGTTGTTGTAAATATCAAATACTGTTTTGAAGCTTGATACTAGTCTGATTTAAATAGACAAGGTAATAACCCATTTACTTAGGCGGGATCTTTCCAAATCTTATTATAGAAGTTTATAGAACAATTTGGAGACACGAGCTCATTCAGAATTTCAATAGCTTCAATACCTAAACAATTGTAAGCGATCACGACAACCACATGCACCTTTTCAGAACGAGAACTAAAGAGTATATGGAGCATATTATATGGAGCAGTTCCAAGATTTCATCTCTGGTTAATGATCCAAGAATGCTGGGGGTAAACGAATTTCGTCATGATCGCGTGTTTCGCTGTGCTTAGTAGACACGAGCGGCGACACAATAACACTAATGTGTCTTTACAATGATAACTGTAGCGACACGTACAATTGTATCTTATACGTCACGAACTACAATAACACAGCTGAAAGATATCTTGAAATTTGGAGTCTACTTTTAAAACGAAAACTTTTTATTTATTTAACTACTAGCGATATTACTAGGAAGATAGGACTTACATACGGTTACGAATATAATTATGAGAAATAATTTAGTGGTTCCAGAGAAGGTTACGGATATGGAATTATTTTGGAATATCTGCTAGTTTCGGATGATTCCAGTCATCAACAACCCATTACTGTCCCACTGCTGGGCACGGGCTCCTTTCAGGATGAGAAGGATTAGGTCATTGTCCGCCGCGCTGGCAAAATGCGTATTGGTAGACTTCACATTCCTTTGAATTTTTTTTTACAAATCTCTCAGGTATACATGTTTCGTCGTAATGTTTTCCTTCACCGTTAAAGCAAGTGATAATTAAATTTCATTACGCATATAACTTAGAAAAGTCAGAGGTGCCTGGGATTTGAACATCGGACCCCTCGAATGAGAGGCCGATTTTCTAAACCCACTACTACTTCCATTCCAGTTGATTTTTAAAGAACTGCATAGTAAAAAAACCTATACCTAAATATTGACTTTGACCTAATTTGAAAAAAAAAGCCCCTGTGTGGCTATTATATCTTTCTCATTTAGACTTCGCCTCTGTCTGAGAATATTCGAAACCTTCATATCGGATTCGATTACGGTTTCAGATAGAATTATATTTCGGATATCCGATAGTTTTGATTACGTTCACCGAGCTCGATAACATTTATGCTCTATATACTCGTATGTACATATATATCTCAACTGACTTCAGACTAAATTTTCACAAACGGTAAAATTAGAATTTACAGCTTCATTTAGGAAAATGATATGAGACTTCAGAGGACTAAATTTGAACATATGAGATGTTATCACAGAAGAACATTTGATAAGCATCTCATCATTCATGCTCATGCTTTTAGCATAAATATTATGGTATAAGAACTAACAGTCCACTTTAGTTAAGTGATGAACTGATCACTCTTTTTTTAAGTTCGATGTAGTAAATGCATGAAGTCTACTTGATTAAAACCAGTAACCATGCACTGTCACACGTAGATAACCAATCAACTTAATGGTTACTTTTATAACTATAGAATATAGTCTATAATTATAGAACACGGGTTCCACGCGGAGCCGATCACAGATACACCAACTTTAGAATATTTTGTAGAACATTAATTTTTCCTGAACGAATACGAAAGCGGCAGAGACTATTCAACAAACAAATAAATTAAAAAAGTGAATCTCATCTACTAAAATCTTAAGGTAAAAAAGCCTCATTTTAATGCAAACGTCTTGAACTACAGATAACAAAGATTAATGGATTGAAGAACCAAAATCTCCAATGAAAAGCGGAACGCCGTCCATTTAATATCAGAAAAGGCTATCTTGAAGGTTCGAACACTTACAGAAATTGTTACAAGAAAATTAACGGAAAGTTTTCCATTGCCGTTTATAGAACTATAAATGTCAATGGAAAACTTTTAACTATTGTCTTATATCTTGTGAATTAATATTCATTCCTTACAAGCTTTTATTCACTGCCTTGTTGTTTCGTATGAATGAGAAGATCAAATCGTGCAACTTTTCAACCAGTTTAAACTATTTGAAAATTTAGTTTAACCGACTGAACTGAAATTTTGCATACACGGTTGTATTAGAAGATGACCACGTATAAGCTTAGTTACGTTATTCTTAATCAGACATGACGGAACAATTTTTATTAAGCACGCCCGTGATATGGGTATCAAATAAATAATTCTACGAAGGAAACAATCGTTACGTACACATAATTCTTCTTCTTCTGTAGATTCTTCTTCTGTATTCCCTCGCAGAGAAGTGCGTTGATTGCGTCACACCGACATTAGCGTATGTATCATTTACCCCGCGGTCTGCGGCACATGTGACTCTTGCGGTTGTTACGTCTTGCGCTCGATGTCACGCGAAGTTCCGTGTAGGGAAGTAACATACGAGCGACAATAATATAATACACGAGCGACAGCGCGCGGGCCGTCGTCAGCGATCATCAACGACGGATGATGGGAGACGTCGTCGGTCTCTGACAACCAGTAGGAAGTTGTCGTCAACGAGAGCCGGCGACTGCCGCTGCTCGTTATCAAAGATTCCCCACAACAGGCAGCGATGGTTGTCGGCGGTCGCTGTTGCTCATACTAACTTAATGTCGCTTGTATGTTACCTTCCTAATGGAATGAACAAACGCAATCACTATTTTAATGGTAAGTTACTAGTACTAAGTTGTAACATTTCTGTAGTTGTTAGATTTCTTTTTGCTCGTAACGGCAGCTTTGCTGTAGATGCTACATATACAATCGTATGAGGTAATCTTTCTTATCTCGCAAGAATAAACCCGCGTGCGTGTCTCACTCGCACGCGTGAATTAACCCGCTGCAGTCTCTCCGTGTTCCTCATGCGTGTGGCCATGACAAGTATCTATGAAACTATACGATACAAATGACATGCATTTGGATCAAAACCCACTCGACACAAACAAGCGTGACATAACATTTAGGGGTCCTGATTACTATAGGATTCTCAATTGGAGTTCAATTGGATAGAACTCCATTAGGATACTTGCTAATCTAGTCTTGAACTTAGTATAGGATGCTTAATTATTCATCATCTTGAAAGTTTGAGTTCGAGAAACTAAATGACCCTTCTTCAAAAGTTATACCTGTCGAATAATTAAGTGACGTCAGAGTCAAAAGTTACGGCATGTAGTAGAGAAGTCTTACCACCCAAGTTTTGTCAGAGATAATTAAGCACCGAAACGTAACGCAATGGTGCAATATTCGGAGATATGGCTCCACTAACATAAACCAGTAGTAAAGACATCCTTAAACTTAACTAACCAGTTAACGACTGACAGTTAAACGGCATATATACAAAGGCTATAGAGAATATATCTCATGTATTAATATTAGCAGCGTGCAGGATAGGTATTTAGCTATTTAGGTTTTGAAGGTGCTATAAATCTGTAGTTTAAAACCGTCGGCTCATCTGTGGACGAGTTTAGATGAAAATCAGGTAGACTGCATGCATGCTCGTCTTCTACATCATAAAATAGCTAATAGTTATTCCATACAATCATAAGCCTTAGAAGAATTTCAACCTCTCCTTTTCAAATATCGGCTTTGGCAAAAATAACAAGGGTTTATTGAATTACCAATTTGTCTGCGGTCGTGGCTTATCCGTGCCTTTGAGCTAGTTGGATAGATAATATAGGTATTCATATTTTTGATTTCTTGAGATAGAACGTTTGAAATTAAATTGTTGTATATCGATCGGTCAGACTTATTTATATACGTGATAAATATGACTTTATTTTTCCATAAAAAAACTTTAAACTCATCAATAAACACGTTGAAAATTGTGTTTCAAATATAATATGATTAATTCACTTATCTATCTCTTACTTTTAGACGAGCAATTCTTGTATATATAATCTGTATCTCGGAAAATGCTCCAACGATTGTCATGAATTTTAGTATGCAGGGGTTTCGCGGGTGATAAATCAATCTTGCTAGGTAATCTAATTTAGGTTTCATTTTTACAAAACGTTTTACAAAAAAAAATCCGAGCAATGCTCGGTCATCCAAGTACTTGTTGGTAAACTTAAAAAAAAATTGTCATCTGAATGAGCTATAATTTCTGGATTGGTTTTGGATTTATGTCTCTCTTAAATAATCACAGATGCGTTGCTTCTCCTGAGGACCGAGATAAGATTAATCTTCATATGTAAGCAGCTGGCTGCCACTTATTGATATTTCGTCGCTTCTTTTCCGAAATTCTTTGGAAATGGGTTATAGGTTATTGCAGTTCAAAATGAGCTCTATAAAGGATTTACATTCAATTAAATATTTTGATTTTGAACTTGCAAAAATGCGGTTAATTTCTTTGAAAAACAAAATAACCATTATTCAGTAATTAAGGTTACAATTTATTAACCTTTGCCGAGTGGTGGAAAAGTACTAATTAACTTCGCCAAGATTCTAGGGAACGGAGCCGCTTTAATTAATTGGCTATAATAGCCCAATATAACTGGAAGTAGCACTGAAAAATGCCCCGTGTTAACTAATTATCCTCATTATGAACTTAGGTTTTTAGGGTACCTAAAGGGCGCCAAAAGAACTCTATTTATTTACTCTCAAAAATATAGCATATATCATTCCCGCAGTTTAGCTGAATACAGCGATACCTCGTATGTTAAAATCTGTCACGTCATTTGGGCTGCAGAGCATGGCAAAGAATAAGAGATACATACGAGCGAAAAACATTACTCTCCGCTGTCAGATATGACGTTATGCTCGTCCTTTTGCCTCCTCCCGACTGACGGTGGCACGTATCTATTGAACGAACGTTTGAACGAGTGAGCGTTTAAATGAATGAACTTTTGTGAGTGTGAGCCAGATTTTATGGTTTCTGAGATCTCGATTTTATTTCGAAAGTAACTACTTTATTTTTGGAGTAAGCACTTTATAAGCATATCTACATATTAATAGTTTTGAAGTTTAATTTCGCTTCTAGATACGTGAAAGACATTTATACGAGGAGTTAGTCCTCACGGGTAGTATTGTAGCAATGAATTTGTATCCTCACATACTACGATCTTATCTGGGGTTAATTACTTATATCCATAGGCTGCATAAGACACGTATTATCAGATGAACTGCATGTTCAGTCGCTACTCATAAATTACCAAGAAAATATGAATTAATTCTTAACAATATAACAAGACACCTAAGTAAAGACAAATACTTACCTACACGTAAAACTTTAAATATAACAAAAACAAAAGTCCCGGAAATTTCGCAAGAGGGTTGCCTCTTACCGCGTAAGGGTTCACACTAAAACGCAGGACCCTGAAAGCGTCCCGACGTTGTTACTCGCTAAAAGGTTCTTGAAATTCAATTCCTAAGTGAAAAGGAGTAGGTTACACAAAACTCAGCTGCGAGGACGCTCATAATTCCACCCTTGTTTATGTACACAATGTCAACCAAGGTCGTCTTTTGTCCTGTGTATTCGACGTCAAAATATTACCATCGCACTGCTGGGCACAAGTTCCCTCTCAAACTGAAAAGTTAAACTTGACACGCCTTTCAGAAAGTCTATAGAGAACTTTAGAGTAGTTATCTCACCATGCTTTACTCGGCCGTTATACGGAGTGATAATTAATGGCTAATACACACTTTTCAAAAATCAAAGGGAAGGAAGCGTGCCTTGAATCGAACCAAGGATTAAAAAACCGAGTTTGTATTGAATTAACTGAAGATTGTTCATTGATAACATTGCATGATCTTCATTGTCTTTGAACATAAGCACTCATAATTTTCTGAAGTACCTTTCCACACATTTGTCCCTGTCAATTTTAGAAAAAGTTAAGGCTACAAATTTTGTAAAATACTTTGTATATACAACGCTATTGTTATCGAAGTGTTTGTATCACTACCCAAATGGATTGTAAAACTAGTTCAAATTCTTAAACCCCATAAAGTCTAGGGCGGTGTTGATATTATTAAAATCTAAATATTAAAAACGTTTGTGTCTTTGTTCCAGGGTGCGCGTGGAGTACTACGTGAACGAAAACACCTTCAAGGAGAGGCTTCAACTATACTTCATCAAGAACCAACGCTCAAGTAAGTGTCAATTTGTAATACCAAAAACAGTTTGCCAAAATAAGTTAAAACGTTTAATTTACTTTGTATACTTTGGTTTAATAGTGATTGAACATGTCAGGTTCGTCTCATTCAAAACAATTTGGTTCTATTTATTTTCTGTGAATGTTCAATGTCGCCTCAGCTCTCTCCAAATCCAAGGATTAGGGTTGTACCTGAAAATGGTCACAGATATCATCCGTAAAATGAAAAAAAATTTTACTTTTATTTTAAATAAGATTTTAGATAAAATAAATAAACAAGACGTATCGTTTAATTTGTGTATTTTTTATTTCATATTATAATTTAAAATAATGAGACAGAATTTTGGCAAACATGATTTTTGCAAGGAAGAGAATGAGCTCAGGAAACAACCTCGTAATCTAATTTAGCCCATTCTACGCAAACTATCTTATTTAATATTTTCTATAGTTCTGCATAATAAAAATGACATTTGGCGGATATGGTAATAGCTGAAATACTGTCCTAGTTTTGAAAATCAATGAAAACGGTATTGTGACATGTTCCAGTTAAAACTAGGGCTTATTTTTATTTTATGCACAGCCCCTATCTTGTAATTATATATGATTGAAGACTGTTTGAAAATAAATTCTTTTTGTATCGCATATCATTTTATAATGACGGGCAATTTGTTTTGTTGTTGTGTGAAGTTTTAAGTGGAATAAACCTCTTGTGAACTACTAATAGCTAAAGGGGGGTTTTCATGCCGTCGATAGAGCAGCTAGTAACATCAAATCGTATCTATATCTTGATTATTTTTATAAGATTGAAGTAGCAAGGGTTGAAGGGACCTTACAGTGCATCTGATAGGAAGTGGTCGCTATCGCCTATTGATATCTGCGACAACTCCTTATTCACACGCTCCAAATTCTTCTTCTTCTTAAAATCAAATATGCATTGCCACTTCTGTGGACTAAGATGGTCTGTTGCTGCATATGTAATCCAACCAGATTCTACGTTTTACATTAAAAATGCTTGGTAGAAGTAAGTGAAACAGTAGTTTCCTCGAAGTATTTTTTTTAAGAATAAACCTTTATTACTGGAATGGTGTGGGAAAAATATTTTTGATTGCACCTAAACCATTACGTAAATTAAAAAGGCATAGCTTCATGTGTGTATAAAGTATTAAACAAATATTGTTTGATATCGGTAGACAGCCGTTTTTAATTACTATAAAATCAAATACACTTATAAAAAAATACTTAAAAAAGGTAACTTAGAGTTATTTTTTAAAAAAAACTTTATGGACTCCCGAAACATTTACAATTTTATTGAAATTTTAAGGTGCAATTCCTAGAGGTCTTTTTTTAAAGTTTTTTCAAATCACTTAGCAGTCTCTTTTTTGGCGATACAAGGGATCCAAGGGCTGGTGCGCGTTTTGACCGTAGATTAAGTTTAGCCATACAACGCGATATCTTGAGACCATACTAAGAGGCTGTGATTGGGAATCGTTGATATAATCTCGAAATTTTGCATTAATTTCGGCTACACTTAATTTTTTTTGTTTAAGTTTAC
>DWIJ01000231.1:0-12755 GCA_018248315.1 Chioides albofasciatus
GATTGATGACTTCTGAAACTCTTATTTATAGGTCGGCAAAATATATCTTTAATGAATAGGATTCTAATGTATTGTCGGTTTTAGTAACAATAAATGCAAGTAGATTCTGTATAACGCACTTGAAATTTGCCAAAACGGAAGACCCTTGATTTGTAGATCCATTAATAAATGTTTCTGTCTTCTTCGACATGTAATACGTCGGAAATAGACAGAACAGAATGGAACGAATTTTAAAACAAAAACTAATAAGATGTAACATCAATTAAAATAGAATTTTATTGTATTTTGACAAACTGACAACGTTAGTAAATTCATCATTTTTGTCTACCATCTAAATTTCACAATTTCTATCTGCCTAACCGTCAAATTTTGACGTGGTGGTGGCTAAAATTTGGTAAGGTAGATTATAAGTAATGAGCGTACATGATGAGGTTTTCCAAGCGTCACATACGAACCGCAATAAAAGCCAATATAATAATAGGCTTTTAAAAAATACCCACGCTTTACATATGAATTAACACTGAATAGCCGTGCGGATACGGTAGGAAGTGTCCACCGTTTTTTGCCAAAACTTCCATACGTTTTTGACAGTTCATTGGCCTGTAGAACCGGTTCAATGGGCAACAATGACCGCTGGCAGTGGGAGGGTTTACGTAACATTTTTATCCTACAATCGACGAGCCGCAGTGATGCAGCGCGGTGGCATCCTCCCCCACCGGGGAGCCTCCCTGGGGTAATAGTTTGAATGGATTGTCATACTGGCATCGCGTTGTTTTAGCATTTTTATCGTTTACTCAATGTTAACATTGAGACTTGCCATTACAACATTAAATTTTAATTCATTTTCTATTACCGCACTCGATACTCATTACATGAGGTGCATCTACTTAAATACTACTTTATCTGTATAAAGTAACCCGTAAATTGCTTTTTTGTAAGACCATACATCAAACCATGTTTGACAATCCCTTGAACGTAATACAATTTTAAGTTACGTGGTAACAATTAAAAATAACTCGTTAAGTGTCACAATAAAACTGGCGACATAACAAACACTACAGAATTAAATGTCTGTTCACAAAATATAACATAACGACTTATAAATGGTCTCAAAATCTATATTAAATCTTTACAAATGTACTTTCTAAGACGCTTCATATAAATAAACGAGGATAATTTATTTCACGTTCGTTATGTAACTGACCTGAGATAACCAAGTTAACCGCGTGCAATCTGCACATATTACTTGAACAGTGAAATTATTCTCAGACATTTATGTATTTCTTATTCTTAAATCTGCCAAACTTTCATTCGGCGCGATTGAAAGTCGTCCGATTAATCGACGTAGTGCACGGTGCACGATATTGTAGACACAATAAGAAAGCGAGTGAGAAATATTCTACTATTGTTGAATATGAACGGAGATGAGAATTTAATACAATAGTTCAATTAACGATGTTGATTTCATAGATGATATTTGAAAGGGAATGTGGCAATCGATAGACTACATAATTACAATCAAAATTTTTTGAGTAAAATTTCGAACATTCTAATGACATATTTTTAGCACTCAACATATTTTTAATTTAGACTGTAGTTCAATTTACACGTTTTATGAATGACTGTCGAAACTTATTTTTAATAGTAAATAGGAAAGCCATGTCCCATATAAATAAATTAGTTGGCTTTTGTACTTCGTAGAAGTAAATAAAACCCCTAAGTGGATTTGGTATATTATATTAAAAGGATTTCACTTGATGATGGACGGTTTTAATAAAGTAAATTAACACTGCGTAAACGAGAAAAGAGGAGGGAAAAAATATTTCGTAGCGCTATCACAACATCCAACAAGTACCCATTTATCAGTTGCTAAATCTACTCGACCTATTTTGATTCAATGTCTACGGTTAGTTACCACGACTAAAGAAATTAGATCCGGGTCATGAAAACACTATATTAACGGGGGGTTTTTATTGCTTTCAATAATAGTTTCGATTAAAAGAGACAAGCTTAAATGCTTATTAGAAATAGCACAAAGAGTTTGACAGTAAATTCGACCGACTTATAGATTTAAACCCTTTTTTTACATACATAAGTAGATGAAAATAGCCTTTTGTACCGAAAACACGAACTGAATTACGTGCTATTTTAATTAAAAGAATTACACGCTCATGAACGTAATTCATTCACTGAAAGTCAAAAGCCCGTAAAGCCACGTGCAGGAACGTCAGCCTTCCCCTTATTCGACTGTTATTACAAGAATGGCACTTGCAGCGATTATGTAAACTGTGTAGGTCGCGAGCAGGCCGGTCCTTTCCAATTAAATCATTCTCGCGGTGACGCATTCTGTAAGCATTTAGAACCACTTCACATTCAGCGATTCCAACCGCGCGGTACGTTTCTTTTTGTAATAATTTTTTAATCGCGTTAGTAAAAACATGAGAGTGAAATTTTAACGGATATCCGCAGTGTCGCACGAAAAGGACACGATCATGTGTTTGATCCCGGCTTGCTAGTACTCGCGCATTTAAAACCATAGACTATATTATGAATGCAGCAATAAAGCCATGGATAACCAAGTCGAACTAAAATAACAATTCAACCGCAACCGATCGCAAATACGTTGGTTCACCTTAAGGTCTAACTTTGATAAGCCAAGTCTAACCCTGCCTTATATTCTATAGAACGTATGACAGTTACGTTTAACCATGCTGTTTCTGATTGTATCAGTTTGACTTGTTTAACGGTAATGGCTGTAATTAGCCGCTAGCCATAATAATCTGAAAACTCCAGAGACTAAGTATAAGTAGTAATATAATTGTAATAGGCACTAACATCATCACTATTCATAAGACTTAGTTCATATTACTAAATTGCTCCTTGCGAACACGGATATAACTGCTCGTATGAAACTGTATCGTGGGAAAAGACCCTTAGACACATACGCAGTTATAATACTTTCTTCATTGAGTATGAGGTATGAGAGTTAGAATTGTATGAAATGTTACAGTTCACCCAGTAATTCTTTCTTGTACATCGGAAACAGATCTTGGTTAAACTTGATTAGGAAAGTCAAAATGATAGAAATATATTATAGCCTATAAGTTGCTGAGGAATAATTATTATACTGATGTGTTATGTTGAAATCTCATTCAATCTTGCACCTCAATATAAATAAGTATTATTGTGCTCTACAATAAGGATCAAATCATTCTAAATCACAATAGACAATTTAATAAGTACCTTATAAATACAAAGTAATGTTGTTTACACATTACCTAAATACCATTATGAATTTCATAAAATGTTACTAATAAAATGCCAGTGCACATAAATGTCACCATAACATTTGGGCTTCAATGAACCCTGCAGTAATATATTATACACAGTTTACATAAACTAGAGCACTGATAGCCCAGTTACAGTTCAATCTTCTTGACTTTTCCAAAGTTTAAGACTACGGTCTAACTCTTCACTCTGAGAAGACCTGTACTGAGTAGTAGGTTAGAAATAGGTTGATGAAATTACATAAAATTGACAATGTAACGTTTTCATACATATTGTATGAAGTAAGTGTGTCAATACATCAATTTTTTACATGAATAAAATTACCACAGGTAAAGGTATTATTTTGTATTCACCATGGCTTTTGTCACCAACTATACCTACGGCAAGAATCAAATTGAACATGTGTTCAATCAAAACAAATCAAAATATTTTATTCAAAATAGATTCTTTACAGAACTCTTTTTGAATGTAACACATTATGGAGAAGAAGCAGCGAAAATGGAATTGAATGGGCATGAATTATCACCTATGTGATACTTCCCCAAGATACATTGCTCATTTAATGTGTTGAGTATCTTACTAGTAAATAGTAAACCTAACAAATATTTCAACATAATTGATAAGTAATTAAGAGCACTTACTGGTGATATCATAAACAACAACAGCCACTGTGGAATCCCTAATGTAAGAGGGTATGAGGGAGCGGAACCTCTCCTGTCCCGCAGTGTCCCACAGCTGCAGCCTCACTGTGCGGTCCTCTAGGTACATTGTCTTCGACAGGAAGTCAATGCCAATTGTTGCCTGTGTAAAATAAAAATTACATTCTATTCATTTTAATATTTAAAGTGCCACAATTATGACTAATTTTAGATACAATTTCGTACATTCAATAGTTTGAACTTTTTTGTATATGCAAATTTATGTTTATGTTATTATGAGCTTTCTCTTTTCATATTTCTTACCATGAAAGGTACATGCAATTTTAATAATAATCACTTAGAAACCCTGTGAGAATGGTAGAAAAGTGATCAATATCATAAAGTGAACAAGGAAGACTGATCTTTGAATGATCTTCCTATTAAAATTGGTTAGTAATTTTCTAAATTAGCTTATACAGATGATTCCATGAATAAAATATATGATCTTAGAAAAACACAGTTTTTCTTTTAATAACCAACTGATCCTTCTAGTTTATTTGTACAAATTAAATATTTTGGAAGGTCTTTTTTATGAGCTACAAATTTATCAATTAGTGATATTATTGTTAAGACCTTGTTTATAGAAATTTGTTTTCATTTTTTTCTTTTGGACAAGATAAACAATAACCAAGCATCATTAAATTCATGGTTGTATAAAAAAATGTGACTAACATCATGATGTAATTATGACTATGAGGTAAGGTGGACAAGAGTGGAAATGTCAAACAACAGTAAATAAGCGTGACTCACCTGGTATGTGTTGTCGAAACTATCGTACATGAACCTAGTGATGAGCGACGTCTTCCCCACTGAAAACAAAGGTTCCGTGTCAATGCACCTTCCAGTCAACCAATAGCTCAAACAACGCCTATAATAACGGAAACTCATGCGTGAGAATACGCCGAAGCAGTTCAGTGATACGAGGGCCAACCTACCTACATCACTAACGTAATACCATCTCTGAACTAGTTTTATACTGATACGTAATTACCGATAAAAACCAACAAGATGTTACTATGTAGGTCAGTAATTCGATCAAGTCTAGACGAATTTATATACCTACGTGTCGTAAATTCAAAAACTATGTATTAAAAATGTACGACCTAGCTACCAGCAATTCACTTAACACTTACCGCTCTGCTCCCCGAGGAAAACGAGCTTGAACTTGCGTAAAGGGTTACCGAATTCACCAGACGCAGACATCGTTAACGTTTTTAATTAGTAAGTACGCTAAACTATAATTTCACAGTAATTCTTATCACAGAAAACTACATGAACAATGACAGTTCGGGCCACTCCTGCGGCACACACGAGCGCAGCGCCGCCACGTTACGGCAGACTGACGGCGATACGCACAAGCCAACTCAGCAAAAATAATTTCCACAGTTTTTAATATATCTGCGGTTTCAAATATCGCAGCTTGTAAATTTTTCAGTATTTTGTGCTGACATGATTTATTATAAAGCATGCGAATTAATAAATATTTGTCGTAAAATCTATTTAGAATTTGCCACTGTGAACGCATCCATAACAAAACCTGTAGGTAGCACACAGTTGTCATAAATAAATATTTAATTCTTCTCATACTTTTTGATTTATGCGGATCTTGTCCTTCAAATATTAATAAAAAACAATTATTACAGTTAACCATTTCATTTTTTTTTGGGACAGGGAAAACTGATCGTATTAATAAAATAATATAGTTCGACAAACTTTTTTGTGCGTGTCGCGGTTTTTGCAAACACTCATTTGTTGCCAGCTTCATAAGCGGTTTTTCAATTTTTCCAAATATATGTATACAAAGTTTTAAATGTTACTTTAATTTAATATAATAACAATCCTAAATAGCAGTCCATAATTTATTTGTCAATGACGTGAATGATGTTTCACATATTTTTTAGAAATAATAGTATGTTAAAAATTGATAAATAGAACCGTTAAAATTTTCCACTTTTTAGGTAGGTTTAACAACTTAGCAACATTATGTTGACCAGTAGCGCTCCTTCCACACGCACGGAAAGGTTTGTCGATACTATATAAGAAAATCAAGTGTTTATCAATTCTTAGGCTCATTGTTTAATTTAAAACTTTTGGGAATATGTGTATTCTAATGATTAAATATTCAGTCAAATACTCAGTGGTAAATTACAGTCATGCTTGTTTGCCACTAATTACATCGGTAACGAGAAACAAACTTGTACAAACGATTATCATTTATTTGTAAACAAACATATTATGTTTTCAGACCAAACATACATATTTCCTCACGAAATTTTCCCTAACATTGTAGTTTTACGATGGTATAACAGGTGCCCGCTATTTGAAACTAACGTTACTTTTTATCGTTTTTAAGAGCCTTTTTCACTAGTAAATTTTGCTTTCTGTTTGAATTGTGAAGTCTTTTTGGAAGCAGTGCAATTATTTTACGCAAACGTGTAAAAGTTAATAAGTTCTATAATGTCCTAGGCTGCGCGATTCCACATAATTAATAGTATGTGTACGTACTTGTACAAAAGCAAGAAGAAGACGACCCGCGCGGCGGAGCGGTCGCCATACCGGTCTGATGCGCAAAGGGTCCCGGGTTCGATCCCCGGCCAGACGGATATCCGAATAATGAATTTAGGTCTGGGTGTTTTTGTATTTTCCTTGTGTGTCCATGGCACCCACGATACAGGAAATCCTAGCGTGGGGCTGTAAGTGTAGAAAGTGAACGAAAACTAAACCAACACGGTTTCCTCAAATAAGTTAAACTAATTATGAATATGTAAAATAATAGATTATTCATTCGGTTTAACACCAGATATGGTGCTTGGTGTGAATTACGCAACATGGTGAGCGCGCATCATAAAAATCACTCATATTTCGAAAACGCGCCACAAGAGGTCCAAGATGTATATGCAACTCCAAAGTTCAAACCTCGTTGGTACTTAGTATGGTTTCCAAAACAAAATTTTCTCAACTTTCAAAATTTTCTGATCGACCTTTAGGACGATTAAGACTGTGTAACAGGTGTCCGCTATTTGGTGCTTACATTATATTTTATGATCCTTTGAACCTTTGGTCCGTCATAAAATCAGAGAACTTACTATTTTCAGTTTATAACTTAGAAGTAGTAAATAAGCGTATAGTCCACCAGAAGGTAAGTGGCTACTGTCCCCCATGGACATCTGTAACCAACCCCAGATAAGATTCCTACCTGCGGTCGACGGATGCATTGCTACCCCTGAAGACTAAGTTGAAACCTCCCTTACCACATCCTTTAAACCGTAACAGCGCTTAACACTGTTGCTACTAGACAGAAATAAGTGTGGCGTTGAAGCCGCCGGAGTCTAAGCTCAAAGTATTCTACCAAAATTCTACCACCTTAAAATTAATTACATCTTCGGTTAATTTGTAGGTACCATATTTGAAAAAAAAATAGGTTATACATAGCCTATATCACTCCGACAATTCACACGAATCCAGCAACATATCACATGTCGAAATCTATTAAGCCCTTTAGGCTACAGGGGTGCTAAATAGTGAGAGATACACACACGCTCGAAAGACCATCCCTACCACTGAAGTTGGGTAATAAGGTGTGGCAGCAATGCCTTCGCAGTCAAAACACGAATTACCTGTAAATTATTCTATGAAATTCAAAGAAAGTAAATATTAAAAGAATTTATTTAGAACTTTTTATCTATTTCTAGCTACTTAACTTATCAAAGAATTCTGAGTATGATTTTATAATTTCGTAGAATTCATAAAAACATTCAGACTCCACAAATTCTTTTACCTTTTCGCAATTATTATTTGCTCTTTTGTTAAGTAATTATTACAAATGTTAGTTTTAACAACTTCATAAAATAATAAAATGTTTGTCGCGTAAATTTACATATTACGAAAATGGCAGCCACTGCTTTTATGCGCAAATAAAAGTGTTACGAGAAAATATCAAACTTCAGCTGAACTCTCTAAAACCTTTTTAATAAATGTTTTATGTGATTTTTATTTTACTCAAAGCATTAATACGAGAGTAAATCGCCACTTAACTTGTCTTAGCGGCCTTACGCCCGCTGACCTTTCGCCTACGTCTCGGAACACTTCGAACATGTCTCAGGTAGTATTAAATAATGTACTAAACAGGCAATACAATGGACGTACATTAAAAGCCATTTTTATTACGAGCTTTTATTTTAGTTTAGTACGTGAGGGTCAATGTTACAACTGAATTCTAAACTAGTTAACTCTAAGCTATTGAGCTGAAATTTTTCGTATACGTATGGTTTGGTTGACCATGCATGATTAGCTTAGTGGCGCCATTTTATAGTCTGAAGGCAGACCCAAGATGGCGGACCAATTGTTTTTATGCATCCCTATGATATAGGTATCAAATGAAAAGGTTTTCTAAAAGGTAGTAGAACCATCAGTGTTTTAACTCCAGTGTACCACTGCCTACTCCTGCCTGTGTACGCCTGCCAACCCCTACTCCTGATATTAGTCAGAAATAGGTGTAGAAATCTCTTCTATAAAAATGTGTTTTTTATTATTATTTATTTTTTACTTTTTAGTTCAGTTTATAGTGAAATCGTGTTTTATATTTTCTTAAGTATTATCGTGCTATAAATCAGAAGAGTGTCTGAAGATTGATATCTAGTTTCCCAAAATAAGTTGCTGAAAATACCCCTAGGAAATCGCTGCTGATAGGTATATATAGCAATACATACGATTAAATTATCGATGTCAAGATATTTGCTGTAAATTGTGTCAAATAAATTAGAAATATATTTGCGCGTACCGATATAAATGATATTCATATTTGTTTAGGATCGTCTCAAGGGTGGGTACCTGAGTTTGTTTGAGAGGGATGTCACGGTCATATGTCGTCACGACCAATTTGCGTAGCCTTAGGATACGGCTTCTACGCTACATTACGTATCTACTATTCATTCTGTGGTCGAAGGTCTCTGGTTTGATTTTTAGAAGCGTCATCATATTATGTGGCAGTGAATTCTAAATCAAAATATAACAAAAAACATTTTTATCACATTTATGACTTTGTGTTGTCTGATAATCATGTTTCACCATTTGACTTTATGGCAAACACGGTCATTACGGTCATGATAATTTCGTACAAATAATTCGCACAAAAAAGCAAATATTCTGACCTTAAAATTTAAAAAAACATTTATTTTAAGGTTAACAGTCAGTCTTATTTATTTATTTTGTATGTATTATCCGCAAGAATGTGAATACTGAGTACGTAGAACCGAGTTAGCTTCTAGTGTTACAGCTATTATGATCGCTATACACTCTCGTTAAAGCTTTCCACTTAAACTATAATATTCTTAAACTATAAATAGTTTATAGTAAACCAAAATCAATAATTTCACCATGAGTTATACTTTATTTGAGTTTCATAGTTATCGAAGCCTCAAATATTTTAGACTAATGAATGCTTAGTGTTGGTACACTTGAATGAGAATTCCATTTAAAACAAGAGCCCGGCAATAATTATATTAGACAATAAACCCATCCGTTTCTTACCTGCTGCTAACACATCTGCAATCTTTGCAATATGTTTAAATTCTTAAATATATTTTATTCCTTTAGTCGATTAGTATTAAGAACTACTTCTATCAGTACAGTCTTTATCAATGAGACAAAGAGCAATGCATGCTGCTGATTTTGTCTTAAACGTAGCGAGCAATTCTTATAGCTTCACCGATTTTATCTCAGCAAGAGTGTAGCGCAGCATATGGCCGTAATAAACCGTCTAGCCAGGATAACGGACGGAGGGGGCGTTGAAATGTACCCAGGTTTTTATTGTAAGTACGTGACAACGGTCCCGCCACATGTCACGCTGTACGTGACACTACCTTATTTACAGGAATAATATTATGCAAACTGTTACTAATATGTTAAAGCAAAAAGTTATATCTAGAGAAACGGTTTATTCTTGATCATCATCAACAACTCATTACTATCCTACTGCTGGGCACGGGTCTCATCTCAGAATGAGAAGGCTTAGTCCACCCCGCTGGCACTTGGCCAGTGGGGTGGACTAGAGCGTATTGGTAGACTTTACATACCTTTTGAGATATTTTTTTTGATATAAGTCTCTCAGGTGTGCAGGTTTCCTCATCATGTTTTCCTTCACCGTTACAGCAAGTGACAATTTCTAATACGCACATAACTTAGAAAAATCAGGCGACCCTGGAACTTGAACCTCGGACCCTCGGATCGAGTTTCAACCTATCACTTCTTGCACTTTGATCACCTGGCACATAACCCGGGTGATCATTGGCATTATTGTAATGCAACTATTTTATAAAATAAAACGAATATTATAAGCATAATCGTAACATCTACAATTTGTCGTTATAACAATATTTGTCAAATAACATGAATTATGTATATCCGTTTTTCACGATATCGGTTTAAAATATACCAATTCATACTCATATTAAAATTCCCCGTTTTTATAACGGCGAGAGAGTAGCGCCGGATATGGCAACCGTCTAGCCAGGATAAGGGACGGGAACTTTGAAATGTACCCGGGTTTTTATTGTAAGTACGTGACAAAGGTCCGCCACATGTCACGCTCTACGTGAGACGTCCTGATTTTCAGGGTTTTACAGCAAAAGGTACCTGGACAAATAGCAGTAACAAATATAGTTTATGAACATAGAAACTAGGTATATGAAATGAAATGAAATCATCATTCGAAAGCGGGTAAATCATTTCAATAATTTTGGGTAACTCTACTATCACTATCGATATAATGCCGCTCAAAAAGAAATGTGGTGAATAGCAAACCAGTACGTATTTACTATTTTACATGGTGGTAAGTGGTCGTTTCTATGGACTACCGAACGTCGACTGCACAGATGCATCACCACTCCTGAGTAATATGATCACCTTATCTTAAGTCAGCCGGTTTCCAATGTTTTCAACGAATCAAAGAACTAGTGCACGTGTATGGAATCATATTTGTTCTGTGGCAAAGGGAGATCTCCCGTCGGGCTAGGTGATCATGTCCGGGGAGCGGCCGTGCTCCGACAGTCTCAGTTCGGAGTTTGTATATATGCACGATATATAGAAAACTTCGATAGCGCGATTCAGAATACTCGTAGCGCCATCTCTTGACGAGTCGCTACAGTTCTACTGTTTTCCATTTTTAGGGTTCCGTACCTCGAAACGAAAAAATGGAACGCTTATGGTCCGTCCGTCTGTGAAGACCCTTTTTCTCAGGAATGCGTTGAGGTATTAAATTGAAATTCATATCAAATACTCAGGCCTTTAACCAGTAATAAAATCAAATATCAAGTTCGACTCACACTTGGCCGACTTTTTACTACTAAAGCAAACTTCGCCAATTCAAGAAACAATTATCTTTTTTATATACATAAACAGCGTCGATGAATAATGTTAATCGTTAATGAGTCTTAACCCTACTTTGACCCTAAAAACAATTAATGAGCCAGCAATTCGAGTGTGTTTAGTCTTCACAGAGCACTTTAGCCGGCTTTTTGTAATGCGATTGAACTTTGTAGCTTAGAACCCTATGTTTATACTTTCACTGTTCTCGAACCCGAAAGGGCTTTAATTTGTTATAATTAACTCAAAACCGACCGCGCCAAAGAACGAATATAATGTAGAATTTGTTTATGAAACGAACGGAACGTTTTAAATTAGGCCTACGAATAACAAAATTAAAAGAAATCGAGATAGCTTACCAATTACTCGTATATGTACTCTGAGAAAAATATTGCGTCATTTTGTAAAATTTTTCGAATAACTTTAAAAGGTCGTCTTAATTAGCCAGACTGCTTTCTTCTATGACGTATCGACTATTACATTGACTGTGAAGGTGGTAGAACCCTTTATGGTTCGACTTCCGCGGCACCACCACCACACCTATCGCTGCCTTTTAACAGCAGCGATAAGCGCTGCTGTGTTCTCTGGTCTGAATGGTGTGGTAAGGGATACATACATTTTCGAGGAATTCTAGCTTAGTCCTCAGGGGTAGCGGCGCACCTGTGGCCGACCTCCAGTAGGAATGTAATCTTGTCTGAGTTTGATTACAGATCATGGGCGGCAGTAGTTACTTACCATCAGGTGAACGGCATGCTCGTCTGCTATCTCCATATTATAAAAATATCTGTGGCCTATCTTTTTATACAATTGAAGAAGGAAACGAGATTAGAGTCGATTGTAAGTAGCCACTGCCTCCCATGGGCAACCAACTACATATCAAACATATTCAATCCGATTACACAAGCGTTGTCACTTCTTAGAAATAAGATGTAAACCTTAATAAATCAACTTAGAAAAATAATACGCTTTCCCATCAAATAACTACAACATCGTAATATGTAGATAATTGCTGATTAATTTACCTCTTTGTAAATAATTACCACCTCACTAGTTGTATAACTTCCTTACTAATTGGTCCGATTAACCCCGTAACAAGTGAGTAACTTTCAATTAATTTACATTATTATTAACAACACTGTTATTACTATTACACATAACTGATCTTCAGTAACGCGCAAGTAACGCGCCTCTGAAATTCCCTTCCGGCTCTCTGGAGAGACTAATACTATAAAAGCCGGATACGATTAGCGAGATGGCAATCGCTACAGAACTGGAATTTCGATGGACCAAACAGTACAGTTTAGGCCAACGGCACATTAGCTTTTTTTTCTTTTTTTTTTATGATATGGAAGTAGCAGACGAGCATGCAGTTCACCTGATGGTAAGTGACTACTGCCGCCCATAGAC
>DWIJ01000232.1:0-12712 GCA_018248315.1 Chioides albofasciatus
CATTTTTTTTATTATTTTATACTTTTTAGTGACATAGAAGTCGGTTGTACTTTTTGTTAAAAATTTTTTTACTTCGAAGTATACTGTATATATTGGTAATAGTTTAAAATAACATTAGTTTGTACTAAATTTAAAACAAATTAAACGAATTTGAATTGAATGACGTCTCCAACTGTAAACATTTACCATTTTAAGTATTTGAAGAATGTCAGATTAACGCATAGACGAGTACGTTTACGGTTTAATTAACATTGTAATCACTTCTACGAACTTTATTTCTAGTATCTTATAATAAATTCTTGTCCATGTGCTTCTACGTAGTCCTTCCTTATACCTATACTTATACAGTTATCCACATATATTCCACATAGTCTAGATCTAATGTATCTGTACCGTTTTACTATTAAGACTTTTAAAAAATTAAAAATATTATCACATCATATGGTACCGACAATCGTCAATTTTCAACCTGTTTACAAGAAGACGAAAACTTATTTTTTTACAATGTAGTGTAATAAAAACAAATTCTATATCAATGATTTAAACTAGGCATTTTAACATTCTTTAATATTTGGATATCATTACAATATTTAAAAAAAAAGCAAACTATTGTTTCATGTGTTGCCTTTATTCTTATTATGAATTCTAAAATTCGTGCAAGCAATTTAAGGTCATTTAAAATTAATCAGCGCGGGAAATCTTAAAACGTGTTATAATATAGGTAGTATTACCACGTATTACTAACCAACTAATTATAATACAATGGATTATTATTATTTAGGTTCTTAAGTATGATTTTATTAAAGGTATTAAAAATGACGTCAATGTTTAAAATGTCTGTTGTATTGTAATATGCTATGAATACAAACAAAAGTACCTATCTCACCTATTATAGGGGTGACGTGCGGTACTGCGCTTGATTGACTTTATTCAAGCACACACCCATATGCACATACACACTCACATGTGTGTGAGGTATGTGTAAGTGTATACACACTTATACAGCAGTAGTATACACTACACTCTCACACTGTGACACAGATGTATGTGTGAGTTGTGTGTATAGGCTTTTTATATACTGAAACAGATATATTGCGTGTAGTTAGGTGATTAAGAATTATACTGTGACTTATGGCAAAAACAGAGTTGAATCTAAAGACGTTTAATTATCTATGTAGTAGCAATATTATATATTTAGTTACTGTTGGCTTGAATGTAAATAAAAAATTGATAAGCATATCATTATTTACTTCATAGCGTAGACTTATGCGCGTGAATTTAAATACAGTGTAGAGTTCGTTTCATGAAAATAATATGAGTAAATAACATTCTATAGCATATTAAATTGTTTCGTATTAATTCTTCCATTTCGCTATAAGTTTCGAACATTTCTGGTATATTTGAAAAACAATGTTTATCTCAATTTCGTACTATCAGTTTTATTAGTTACAAATTTGTAGAGAAACACTAATTAAACAGATTTGTTTATGCGTAGATAATTATCTACTAATATGTTTATTGGATAGCCGAAGTAGATAACACTCCCTCATATATTGGAAACTGATATATGTATATGATAGATAGTAAATATATCTGTAGGTAGGCCACCACGCTCTATTTGTTATCGGTCTCGTGTGTGTGCAGGTTAAAGTTTGATGAAATTGCGTGGTGTTTCGATAATCAGTGTAAATGAGCCGCCCCTAGGGTTGCCAACAACATTTTATTATTCAACATTAAGAAATTGTAAGGAAAACAGTACATGTATGTATTTTTATGCGATGGAAGTTCTAACGGGCCTGATCAGGCCATAGACGTATCACGACTTTATCGTGAGTGCCCGTTGCATGATAAAATGTATCAACTCCGTCAAATTATTACTAGTCTAAAAAGTCATGGCGTGAAATTTGAAATACTGCTGTTATATGCCATAATTTATAGAGTAGTAAATTATTATGGTGCCGCAGTCTAGCTACGAAGACTTCTATTGCCTTTATATATCTACAGTAACGACTTCTCTCGATATCTATAAATAACTCTAAATTGATCTGTAATCTATGCCTGATCTCAGGAAGTGATGACGTTCACAATTAGACGCGATACTAGATGTAAGACCCAAGTGATCTATTATTTACGTCGTTTACACTACGTAAATAAAACTTTAGTACTATTTTGCAGCAGAACTTTAGGTGTGTGTGTAACTGTTGTAGATCGGCACTCGAATCGCGACTCGGATCTTGTAGACGAGGTTCCTATCCTTGATGGTGTAAATCAGAGTACCAAGGTTAGATAAGGATTAGTGTTTCGTGTCTTAGGGATGAAACGACTGTAAAGATACAATGTCATCTATTATAAAATTGTTTTAAAAAAATATGTTTTTGTATACTTATCATGTATCTTGAAAAAAAATTATGTTCGAATTTCGATTTAGTATAATTAAAAATAAACGTAAATCTTCTTAATCTTTTCGTTATAAAATGAAAAATATATTACCGCTTCAAAATTTTGCGCTGTTTCTCTTTCGCAGTGATTACATGGCAGTATGTTTTCTTAAGCTTCTGTAAACCTCAAAACCTCTGTAAATATTACTACACCTAAGTCTCTTCAGCGAAATGTAGGTACCTTATGGCTTAGGGTAAAGTGAAATCTGCCCATATAAGTTTAATCATTTTCCACATAGGTCCGAATAGCCGATTTTTAAATTACAGGTACAAATTACCTAAAGACAACTACCAATATTTGAAATTAGCATTAGGCAGCCCTAGCAGCCCGTAGCAATCAGGTTGAAAAGTTGGTAGTTACGTTCTCAGTTGCTAAAATGATTCATTTGTCTACAAGTGTTCCGAATAGTTCCGATCATTATGCTCATTCGTGACTTTGCGCTCTGATACTTATCTCAATGTATTGTGGAAATTTCTGCTCGTAGCCTCTTTATTAATAGCGGTTATTGCACAATCAACGCGCCTATTTGTAAAAGGAATCGGTATCAGAAAAGGAGTGAAGATCAAAATGGTGGTAATAGCACGAAATGACTGAGATTACCTACTTTAAGTAATTTAAGGTTTGGTGATTTGTTGTTTTTACTTTATATCAACACAACACCTTTCAAAGAACATAAAAAAAAACCCTTTGATAAAATGTGGACCAAATGTTACATTGGAAAAAAAATATAGCTTTATTAACACTAGTATCTATGCTACGAAGGTAAAACACTATTGTTTTATTTAAATACATGTTTATGAAACTTTGGAATATATAGAATACGTATTTAAATAGAATTACGTACGTGAGATCGATCAATCTTGAGGGCTAAACTCGAATGAACCCTACTTAGAGTGGGGGGTGGATAGGGTGGCCTTAGTAATATGGTTCACGAGCTTCAGTACCAAGAATAGTATTGGAATTAAAATATTCAATAGGTACTTTTTCAGGTTATTTTGTAGCCCCTATTTGTTTTTATATGGTTCTTTAAACATGTAACCATTCGTTAAGAAATTGACGTTCTTACTGTCCCATTGCTAGCCACGGTTCCGCTCACAAAGTGATAGGTATTTAGTCCATACTCCACCGCGTTGACCAAGTGCGAATTGATAGACTTCACACACTTTTGAGAAGTTTTTTACGAACTCCCTGCTCAGGCGTGCAGGTTTTCTCAGTATGTTTAACGTCACATACATATCGTCATATATGTGAGTGAATATATAGTCATATAAGCAAGTGATACTTAATGTTACCATTATCAGGTAAAAATTAAACAAACGATTTCAAATGTTTATGTATTGATCAGTACTAATGGTCCAATCGGAATAATAATTGAGGAATCGAATAAGGTCATGTTCAAAAGTGAAACTAGTGTTATTATCGTTCAATTTTTAAATTCATTAAAAGATGGCAGAATCCTTCGTAGGTCGACTTTGGTGGTACCACCGATTTTTCTATTAAAATAATTTTAAGCTGTTTGTTCTATACCAACTCAGTTCTTAAGAGTAGCAATGGTGGTGGACCTCAAGTGGGATTTTAATCATAACTTGACACATTACCTTATGCGACAGTTGCTATTTACCACCAAGTGGTCGTTCTTTTCTACCTATTATAAAAATGAAATATAGTGTTACAGAGACTAATATAGTACGTTTAAATGTTCTAGCAAGTCGTGTTTATACAATGACTGCATTAGAGTCACCGTGCATGACGGCTCCCTGAACCGTGGTGAGCAAACATATTAGAGGGCAGACTTTTAGAATGGCCCCGAGAACGCAATAATCAAGTTTTATCCACAAATATTACAAGGATAAAATCTAGTTTAGGCTTAGATTGTTTTTAATATAAGAGAAGCAGACGAGCATACAGTCCACCAGTAAGTGGCTACTGCCGCCCATAGACATCTATAACCAGCCCCATATAATATTAGATTCCTATCTGAGTTCTGCCACAGATTCGCCGCTACTTTTGATGACTAAGCTGGAATGCCTCTGAAAAGTATGTCTTACCACAGACTCCAAACCAGAACACAGTAGCGCTTAACACTGCTGTTATTAGGCAGAAATAGGTGTGGCGGTGGTGCCGCCGGATTCGATCCACAGAAGGTTCTACCACCTACAAAAGATGATGAAGATGATGATGAAGTACTGAACAACCTAAAATCCATATTGTAACTTGTTTAGTACATAAAGATTGCAGGCGCAGTAGGTATTCACATTTTTAATTTGCGTAACATTCACAACTTATTAACATTCGTTTTCGCTTTGGCAGTCTCATTAGAAATTTAAATCGATCGTTATATTTATGCCAGTAACAAATGATTTTGAAATTAAGGAATGAGTTCGAACGTTAAAATGTTTTTTCGTGTTCTAATTTCCTATTACTTAAGTTGGTTTTAACAATATATGCGGCGTATTGATACCGATGCTATTTTCTTTAATCCATTCGTTATTAAACTTTTAATCTTTACGACAATCGACGGAAACTTTAATATGGAAAGCGAACTTATAATAGTTTTTACTACGAGCTACGTCTGGGATTAGGATCAATACAGGCACATTATGTAAATGTATTCAATTCCTTGGCGGAATATAGTCTGGCTCTTCGAATCATGAATATCAATTAAACAGTTGTATGTTAACATTGATGGCTAAATAGTCACGAGTAGAAAATTCCGAAGTCAATATTCATGCCTTATAAGTATTTACGACGTCTGACGTATAAAACATTGTAGGAATCTAACTTATACCTTTTCATTGTGTACTAATAATATGAGGTATCGCAATTTATAAGTCAGTTTTTTCCTACCTTCATTGATTAGCGATTTATATTGAAGAAGTAACGGTAACAGAAAAGCCCTATAACTTATACTTTTCGTGTTAATTTTATTTACCTTAAAACATACTCATTACATTACCTGACATTAATACACATAAAAACAATCTGAACAATAAATAATGTTACTCAGTCAAATTGTAAAAAAGAATTAAAAAATGTTTTCAATGTAAACATTTTATTTTGATAATAACAATTGTGAAAAACATATTCGATCATAGAAAGTGCTATATAATAGCTGAAGTATGTTACATACTTGCTATATATAATACGAGATCATGTTACGTTTTTTGGATACTCTCTCTAATCGCCAATTAGCGTTACCTAGCTAGTGAACTATTCACCAAATAGGCTTAGCTACCATAGGCCACAGTTTGGTTGACCCCTTAGTTCCGGGATCAGAATAAGGCGTAAGAGACGACTAAAAGGGGGCTTCCGGGATCACAGGTGGCGAGAGTTTCAGATAAACCGTCAGTGTGGTAAGAACTCCACGTAACCTTTTGTCGCTCCCACAGCTCTGGATCTCTCAAGATCACAATTTCTACCCTTGAGGACTAAAATAAGTTTATTCGCATGTACCCTCATATCAGCCTAAACCAGAACACTAGTGTTATAATAGTAAAATGATGTATTGCTTATTTGTACCTCTATCCTTGACATTAAGAATTATATATACGTTCACGCGAAAAACTATACGTGAACATATGAAAGCACCCAATTACTACGCAAAAATCACTGGTCCTATTATATTTTCAGCGGATTCCGCTAGTGTACCCTTATTACACGACATATTTGTTCAGCAATTTGATACTCCACGACAAGGGTGGCCAATTTTCCTTATTTATGGCCCTCCGAAAATTTATGGACGCGCCTTAGCCTTATTAGAAGCCCGTGTGAACTCGTGCTAAGCCTTCGTGCGTTATGCGGGTATTCTAGTGACCGCTTTATTAGGGCATATATCCTTCACAATAACACCACTTAATTTAAATTTACTTGATGTTGCGAAACTCTACTATTAGGCCTAAAGTAAAATATTTGTTTCAAATCCTTTGAACGAACGACGCCCCAGTTGTGTAATAAATATAGGGATTATTACACGCACATCGCGTTGTGTATCAAATAACAAGTCAAAATATTGCCAACACGGGAGCGACTTACATATTCCCCTATGGTAAGCCTATACTTGGCGAAGCAGCGTAGAAATATTGCTGTATTTGCCAAAATATTTAGTGTACTCGCTTATATAGACCTCTAATTTATTGTATATATTTTCTGAATGACAAACACTTTATACTTTACACTTTCTTCTCAATAAGCACTTTATAATCGTCAATTTGTCATATATTAGCATATATGAAGGTTAAATATATAAAACCTGACATATGTGATTAAAATACGAATATTTATGTCCAACTCAGCACCGAGACAAACGCAGTACATCCGATTGTTAGGTATAATTATTGTCTCTTCTCGTCTTTGTAATATCTCTTTGCAAAAGTTTAATCATCTCACTTCTCTTCAGTCATCCACCGCTGTACCTTTAGTATAAATTTTTAACATGTCATCGACTCGTTGCTCGTTTGTGAGCTCTCCCATACTTCTCCTAGCAGCGCCGGAGACCCGCGGATCGTATTGGAACTAAAATTTCGCGGAATGAGTTTCAAAAACAGACCCATAATTTTCTGTCAAAATTAAATTGTAATTTAAAAAGTAATTGTCTCGTATTTTTTTTTGTAAAATTGAATCTCGGAAAGACTGACTTGTCTGTTTTAACAGAGCAGACAATCTTTTGCCGACTCGTTGATCGTAAACTATTATCGTATCATACTATCGTAACTATCGGTACTGATATGTTCGGCCGTATTTAATACATCGTATATATATCATTTAATAAGCTATTCAAAAGATACAACGCTTTACGTTGCTGTTACAAGTATATGTATCACAACATCACATTTTGGTATCAAATAATAAGTAAAATCAGTACAAGGACGTCTCGCATTACTATAATACTCAGCCCTATTTCAATTTAGAAAATACGCAAAAAGTTAATACATAATATCGTAAAGTACGTTGGAACATGTTTGTAAATGTTGAACGCTGAAAACATTCTTGAAGATTTATTTTTAGACAGGTTTCATAAAATATTCCTCGGAAAGGATCTTTTTTCTGGTTCAAGCGAGGTCGTAAGAGGTTCCATTACATGGAAAAATAAACAAGAAGGTGTGCTTTTAAAATCACTATCTTTTTGTTACTTTGTATCAGACTTATTCATCGTAATATCATACGAAAGTCGACATAAAATCGATGATAAATGCGTTGCTATATCGAATTAAGATAAACGTTTCATGTATGTCTGCATTACTAACCCTTTGAAACCAGAACACATCAGTGCTTCATACAGCGGATTTACTATCTTCAATACGTTACCTATAGACCGTGAAATATAGGTACGCCCTGCTAGAGATTTATTATTTACTCAAGCGTCATTTCAAATTCAAGCAAATTTCCGCAATTAATTGGCATTATACGATTGGACACACGTTGTATACATTTTCATGTTAGTTCAATTTTGATGCGCATTAGAAAGCAAATTTGTTTTGAGCGAAGCGTTTCGTCGTCTTCAAATAAGAGAAGTGTAAAATTTTCACGGCGGTATTATCATTTTGTTTTGTGATAATGTACCTATCTTACATCCTCAATTAGCGAGTATCTTTATGTGGTGTATTACTATTATTTAGTTTGTAACATGATCTTTCTTTAAAACCGTTTGGATTGAACTAAGGAGTAGATGGAATTGAATTTGGAGGTAAATTATAAAATGTTTTTACAAAATCTTTCCGTGTCGTTAGCTCAATACATACATATAAACAATTATCCAGACTCAAAACAATAAAAAACCAACTCCATTAAGGCTTGAACTTAGACATTGTATAAATAATCACAATGACGAAAAACAGAGTTAAAATTTTAAGCCTACATCAATCCTTGTTTTTCTCGGCGTTTAATAATGAGAATAGTTACTTTAAGCGGCTTGGTACAAAAAGTATAAAATATCTCCTTTTGTAACCCGCCTTAGCATAATCCCATTTAGGCACTATTGCGCTAAGCTTATAAATAGCTCGCTTATAATTAACAAAGGTAATTTGAGTAGCTTAGCCGGTATTAGGGTAACGACGCTCCAAGCTCCAAATTTCCATGGAAAGTGTTGGGGAAATATACTGGGAAAAAATAACTGTCACCGCTGTGAATAATAGACGCCATTTTGTTGACGGCCTTCCTTCTATGGATCTTTGGGTAATGAGATCATATGTCCCGTTTTGCACAGGACGGTCCTGTTTTAAGTTATTTTATCCCGGTGTCCCCAAGGACATCTAGGGACCGTGGAAATGTCAATTTTAGGAAAAAAATAATTAGTGACTGTTAGGTAGATTTTTTTTTATTTTTGACTTTTCTTTGACTGGTTCATTAATGAGGCGACGGATTCAACTTCTGCGCTAGTCTTATGCTATATAACTTTTACCTAAATTTGCCGACAAAGCAAACATGTCCCATTTAAAAATTTAAAAAATGGTCAATCTTTGTGTATACGAACAGCTGCCAATTTTATGTGCTACAAACGACAATTTTGAGTTATCTATCCCCATTTTCTCCATATTTTTTTGCTAAGGTGGCATTTTTATGAAATCTGAAATTTCGGGTGTGAAATAGCCCTAATTTCTTTTGAAATTAAGCAATCATAAGTTACCAATGTTTCGATATGTTTTTTGTGATGTGATATAGGACACATACACCTTAAAGAATCTAGAATTTTTTCTAGTTCCATTTCCGGAGGCACCACTGCCTGCTATTTCTGGCTATTTATAACAGTGTTAAGCGTTGCGTTGGACTGCCGATGGAGTCGAACCACAGAGGATTCTAATACTCTCCAGTAAATGTTCTATTGTGCACCAACCTTAACAACCTCAGGTTTCCGACTTCTGGGACATAAAACTTATCGTTAAATCACACACTTTACTACAACTTTATAAACCCCACGTATGAGTGCAGGTCTTTGTAAACTCATAACAAAGTAAGGAACAATAGTTCAAGTTAACGTATAAATACCTACTTTATCGCGTAACTTTAGTTTTCCATTGTGCTGGGGTTAATTGAAGCCAGGTTTCAGGACACTATTGTACCGTATTGCTATTCAGAGAGTTCCGGGTTCGATACTGAGATATCTTAACAAAAATCTGATATTGGTAATAACTAAGTAATTTTGACATAGGTTGATGTTTTTTTAATAGATTAAAGTTAACGATAACAATCGCGGCATTTTGAAAATATCCCAATAATCTACTCCAAAATCCATACTTTTCGAGTTCGTAATTGGTAACAGAAAAATGATGTACTTTTATTTTTCTGACTTTTGTCACGTGATACTATCAATTTTACCTAACATTTCAAGATCATTCTTGTATTTAGTATGTTAAATAAGTCACCACTACCCTTTACAAATAAACAAAAATAATGGCGTCGAGACGTTTTTAGTTTTTTACGCGTATATAGTCCATATGTTCGATGTTCACGTCATTATAAGCCACACGACAATTGTATCTCATATAAAACGAACACACATACTAAAATCAATCCCGCGACCCCATTTATCGAGCAGACAATGTACACCGTATAATGGTGTATTACAGTCAGAATAGTAGTGTTTATTATGATTTATTGTCGCCCAGTTAGCAATGGAATCGGTCCCCGAGCACCAGTAACGAAACTAACCTAAATTCCGGCTATTAATATAAATTACTTGGATTTACACAGCCTTTCGGGAGTTGAATTGATGTTATTTCCCTTTGCGCAATGTGTTTTAAAGGTACAATAATAGGTACAATAAAGTCACAGGTACAATACTATAGGACAATAAAGGTACTATCTGGATCTAGTATAATTTTATTACAATTTATTTGGGTTATGACAATAAATCGGATAAAGCTTTATACTTTCGTACGAGTAAGTTTAATCTGTTGTTTATTGCTGTAAGCTCTTAGTATTGTCGTATATATTGGTCGCAATACAAAGATACCAGTAGGTGTTTCTAAAACTTAATAATTACAGATATAAGTCAGTACATGAAGTGTATTGATAACAAGTTTTAAAATTACATTTAATTAGAAGTTTAAATCTAGTTAATTTAAAATACGATTTATAGGAGGAAAATAATTTAGGCAATAGATTTATTTGATTTCATAACCATCTTTATGAAAGAATCTGACATGGCATTTATTTTCAGAGTAAGAGAATCAATAAGTATTTCAATAACAATTCGTTTCTTTTTTAAATTAGTCATAAGTCAAAACAAGCCTTATTGATTTAACGGTGATGGAAAACATAGTGAGGAAACCTATATACCTGAGAGATAAAAAAAATCTCATCAGTGTGGGAAATCTATCAATTCGCACTTGGCCAGCGCAGAGGACTATGGCCTAATCGAGAGAATCTGAGAGGAGACCCGTGTCCAGCAGTGGGACAGTAATGAGTTGACGAATTGAGTCCAAACAACAACTAACACCAGACGTAGAAATTGTAATTCGGAATGTTAAATCTATTTCTAGTCTTCGCTCACTAAAGAGGAGGATTCTCTCTATTTTTTATGGTTCCAATAATCTTACTAACAATATCTAATTTTTTCCGTGTATAAAATATCAGTCGAAGATAGGATTTAGGGACATCACTAGAATTAATAAAAGCTTGTAAAAATAAAATTGATACTTAATGTTTATGCCAACTGTTTCAAATAATAATAATAGACATTTGAATACCAATTTTACAAAAACAAAATGTTTGTCGATTTTTTGTGAAACTAAACAATATTGTTTAAGAGGAGGTATACCAATCTCCACCAACCAAAACCAACTCCTCCTCCAAAACCTCCTGTTTGTCCAATTACGAATTCGCGGCATCTCTACAAAAATAAATTAAAGCTCTATTTTTCACTCGAAACGGTGTCAAGTGACTTTATTAATCTCGGCTTAAAAGCCAGAGTGAATTGTACGTGCAATAATGAATAATTAAAACTGATGTTAGAATACACAGAAGCCTGAATAATTTGTGAATGCGAATGGGAATTTATTATTAACGACGCCATAGTAAGGATTAATGGTTTTTCTCGGCTTGCCTAATATCTTTCTATTATTGATGATGCGCTGGGTTTGTCAGTTTATCTGATATACTTGTAATGGACGTTCAGTCGATTTTTGTTAATCAAATATCTATATGATGGGCTTGGTTTGCAATTATGGTATGATTGTTTGAGTTCTTACATTTCACTTAGGTACGACTTAGAGAAAAACTATACAAGCGACAGCCCAAGTAGACAATCGCCGCCAACGACTAAAGACTGTCTACGGTCGCCGACAACAAGCAATGATGGTCGCCAACACGAACAGTCGCTCGTGTAATTAGCTCACTATCGCTCGTGTGTTACCTGCCTTAGATAATTTTAGTGTGTAGCTAATTACAATATAAATACAGATACAGTAGATTCTGGCGTCGATCTGTAATAGCACAATGGACTCCGCTTACCAATGATTGTTATCGCTATGTTATGTTTAAGCGACTATAAATAACCCAGGGCTGAAAAATAATGAATCCAGGGACCAAAGACATATTATATGAATGAAAATGCATGCCCTACATAATATAAGGCCGTTTTTTTTTAAACTTTAATCTATTATGTTTTACGAATAACAACATTAACAAACATGCATGCAGCCAAACATCTCCTTTTCGAAGTTAGCTAAAAGCACCTCCATATTTGATTCAGCGAAAATAATATCGTTTAAAAAACTAACGTCACATGCACGTCTCGTATGAAATACACATTTAAATATCAAGAAATCGAATTCCATAGATACATGACCCTTTCAATCTGAAAGTCATTGGCCCGATGACCCAACATTGTGGCGTGACTCGGCTGGGCGCCAACGATACGGAGATTTAGATTCATCCCGGGACCTCTGAAATATGGAACCCGGATAGCTATTTCTGGACCGAACGGAAATCTAAATATGAAAACGTAATTGTATGACTTTTTGATCGACAAAGTTCAAGGGTCACGTCGAAGTTGTAGAATGAATTTGCAGTAGGGATGTTTATTTGGGATTTGGGTAGATACTTTATGTGATCTGGGCGCAAGTCTGTTTATTGGTTTGTACAGCAGAAGTTCGGGGTTCTATCCCGTATAGAGAAGAAAGTCTATAAAACACCTAATAAAGCAAGTTTGACCATGGTAGAACCCTCTGTGGTTCAACTCCGGCGGCACCACCGCCACGCCTATTTCTGCCTTATAACAGCGGTGTTAAGCGCTGCTGTGTTCTGGTTTGAAGGGTGTGGTAAGGGAGACATACTT
>DWIJ01000233.1:0-12712 GCA_018248315.1 Chioides albofasciatus
TAGTATGTCTCGAATTTTATTTTAAGCTGTAATATTGTTTTTATTATTTTTTGAGTAATCTATACTATATTATAAAGAGGAAATATTTGATAATTTGTTTTTTTTTGTTTGTATGTTTGTTTGACTTGAAAAGGTTCCGAAAGTACTGGACTGATTTGAAAAATTCTTTTACAATTAGAATCCTACATTATCTCTGCCGAACATAAGCTATATTTAATATGTGAAAAAAATAGGGATCGGTGAATTTCGGTAACATTACCCAAAGGGAGAAGCTGCGGGTTCTGCTCATTCGAAATATTTCAAAAAATGTTGATTTGGGTTTTATGTGACTCAGTCTCAATAAAATAAATAGTGGTGAGAGCTCTATGCCTATATTTAAAATTGAAGCATTCATGTTAAGTTGCACTTCAAAGGTGATAAGACAAGCAGAAGTATATATGAGACATTCCAAGTTAGTCATCAAAGATTGAAATTTATCTGTGTCACTTCAAGTGACAATGCATTATTACTGTTTGGGGGTACTTATAAAAATCCATCTTTATATTAAAAACTATTAAACCTGCATAAAGTACTTTTGTAATGGAAATTCCTCTGAATTAATTCACTATAGAGTCAAGTTAACTTCCTTCTTTCATTTTAGGATGCCAACTTAACATGGTACACAGATAATCCGGAGTTCACACCTTGTTTTGAGAAAACTGTTCTCATCTGGATACCTTGCTTGTTCCTGTGGGTGGCAGCAATCCTTGATGCATACTACATACTGCACAGTAAAGAGAGAAATATACCATGGAATATATTAAATATCACCAAGTTAATTATAACATGCCTTCTCATAGTGTTAAAGTTTGTGGATTTAGGAGTCACGGTTCACAGATCTTCAAAAGAAGAAACCGTCTTCAATGCAGATTACTACAGTCCTATAGTTAAAATTTTAACATTTGTAAGTATATATTGTTTGTTACCTAATATAAGAAAACAAAATCACATTAAATTAAAATAGATTAATTATTACTTTATTTATGACGCTTAATAATTATGCGCATTAATAATAAAGGTCAATCCATTCAATGATTTAATTCATCCATCAAAAGATTAGAAATAGAAATTTAACATTATTTAGTTTCAATATTTGGTAGATAAAAATCGGAAAGATTGCTTATTAATAATGGGTGTTGAAGGATAAAAGTTTATAGAGCAACAAATATTGTTAAACAAGGAAAATATTGCAACGGGTGACATTATATGAAAAATCATAATCATAATCTTGATGATAGTTTTATTCATTATATGCTTTGTATAGAAGATTGGCTTAAGTAATAGTTGAAATATATAAATTCATAGAGTATTGTGAAATTGGAATAACAAACTTAAGCACGATATATTAATATTAAGTGTTGTTTGACCTTTTATTGACAAAGTTAAGATTTTATGATAAAATATATTATGATATTGTCACTGGAAAAGCTAAAAGTCTTAACACGCAAAGGGCACGTTGTGTGTTAGAGTGCCTGTCTAGTAACAATATATTTACGTACGTCTATTGATAATGTCTCGTTTATCAGTAAATGATCTGCATATTTTGGCTTGAAAGATTATTAGGTTTAGCTAAAGTAGGAAGTCTGTTAGCAAGGGTGCATCACTTATTAACCACCTAACAGGAAGCAGTTCTCATTACATTCAATGCCTAATGATAAAACCTTAAGGCCTCGCACCCAATGAAACAGTCTGCCAGAAAAGTCATCATTATCAGCAGGAAAAACATACAACAATTCGTAGTGATATAATTCTCATGTTATTCCACCATCTTACACAATATGTTGTTATAGGACTGGAATTAATATTAATTGTTATCATTTTATTTATGTGTAGTCATGTAATCAGCAATGTTTGTACCCGTATTGCAATTGACTTTATCTTCCAGGGATTATCTGCAACATTATTATACTATAACAGGAAGTATGGAATGAGGGCGTCAGGAGTACTGTTCTTCTTCTGGTTGCTACTAATTCTGGCAGGAATTCCACAACTAAGATCTGAAATATTGAAACATTATGAGCTGGCAGATGATGAAAATGTCCAGTATAATTTTGTCAGCTATATGATATATTATCCAATGATAATTTTAATGTTTGTACTCAATTGTTTTGCTGATTTACCTCCAAAAGACACACCTTACAAATTCGAAAAGGTAAGAATGTTGGCAATTACTTTTTTATGAAATTCCCATGAATAAGTAGCATTTGTAATGCAGTGTAAATAAGGTTGTTAAATTTAGTAATTTTTAATTGTAAATTGACATTCATTGGACAAATTGTTCGAAGCAGTTTTAAAAACATTACACTAACGTTGTACCATCTAAGTTTTTTGGGTGTAATAGATCACTTTAACAACCAATGGTATCAAAGAGCTCAGCTCAGCTTCACTTGATTTGTTTAGATAAATATTTTTCTTTTCTCCATCTAATGTTTTAGAATTATTTTAAAAATGTTATTGCTTTTATTGGGGATTTCATTGACATAATCATTATATTTTTTTTATCAGAACCAATGTCCAGAAAGCGCTTCTGGGTTCCCCAGTCGTCTTACGTACAGTTGGTTCGATCCTCTCGCGCTCACCGGCTTCCGCAGGAGTCTCACTGAAAGCGACCTTTGGGCACTCAATCCACAAGATTCGTCCAAGGAAGTAGTTCCAAAATTCGATAAATTCTGGGAGAGAACTTTACGAAAACGTGAAGCGTGAGTTGTATAGGAAATTATCAATTAAAGTAATATTAATTTTACGATTTTATTTAAATTAAAAAAAATCCAGACTGATTTGGTTTATCTATGTTTAGCAATACCTAAGTGTACTTCGATCAATATAGTATCAATTTACTTTGTACAATGTACTTTTTTTTTGTGAATTAAAACACCGTTATTTGTTTTTATTTCAATGTTTTTATTTGTAGATCAAATGCTACTAAAGCTACATACAGTAAAACGTCAGCAAGTGTAAACTTTAAGCCGGAGAATGAGAAAAAGCCAGCATCCATTCTGCCGGCCCTCTGCTTGGCGTTCGGAGGTCAATTCCTTTTCGGAGCACTCTTGAAACTCATTAATGATGTACTGATGTTTCTCTCACCTCAACTTCTGAAGTAAGTATGCACCTACCTATTTTCCTGTTATGTGTTTACTTGACTGTATCGTAAATTTTTAACAAAAAGCATTTATTTGTGTGTATTATGTACACAAGTAACAGGTTATACTACTTTGGTGTAATAAAATATTTTTTTCTGCTTTAAACAAATTTTAACCAAGCGAACGCACAATAAACAAACGATTACTAGTAAATTATGTGTTACATTGACACGCGTACACTAAAAGGGCTGATTTCTTTTTCTCAATCTATCAAAAGAAGTTAAATGTATATGATTTTTTATAGTGCACTATGATTAAGCTTCCTTATGTTGGGGTACATATTTAAGCTCTTAAATCTAAAAAAAACATTGTTATTTACAAAATACTGATATGCTTGTTAACTTTCAGTCTACTTATCGAATTTGTGGGCAGCAAACAACCCTTATGGAAAGGATACCTGTACGCCGTTGCACTGCTGGCCTGCGCGACAGTTCAAACAATGCTACTGGCGCACTACTTCACCAGAATGTTCCTCGTGGGTATGAGAATTAGAACTGCTCTGACCAGTTCCATTTACAGAAAATCCTTGCGTATGTCTAATTCAGCGAGAAAGGAGTCTACAGTCGGTGAAATAGTTAATCTAATGTCTGTGGATGCACAAAGGTACATTATCTAAATCATACTTAAATACTGTATAAATATACGATCGTGCGTTATACTGATAAGGGACTACTGTTTCTAGGTTCGTGGAGCTGACGGCCTACTTAAATATGATATGGTCAGCGCCCCTACAGATCACATTGGCCTTATATTTCTTGTGGCGCATCTTAGGCCCCTCGGTTCTTGCCGGCTTGGCTGTAATGATAGTACTTATACCAGTTAATGGTTTGATAGCTAACAGGGTGAAAACTTTACAAATAAGGCAAATGAAGTACAAAGATGAACGTGTGAAACTTATGAATGAGGTGCTCAATGGGATTAAGGTAAGTAATTGATACTACTAAAACACTTGGGCGTAGCTATAGCATTATTAGGACGTAAGGGGTAAAAATATTTTTTTGTAGAGTCGCAAATTTTTGTCGGCAATTTCTTTTTGGATTTTTTCCCACCTTATTCTAAGGGAAGTGTGGGTCCAGATCCCTTAAACCCTCCTTTTTATACGCCCAAATTAAAAATAAGAAAAAAGGTCTTTGAAGAAGATAGAAATCTGTTGAGTTAGATATCAGATACACTACGAAACATGTCTTATCTATTTATAAAGTAGCTCACTCTATTATGTTTTGGTCTGGAAAGTGTATTCAGTCAGATTGTGTTAATACATAAGGTATTAAACTATATAAAACACCTGAACAACTAAAGAACTTTCCAATCTTGCAACTTTCCAATCCTGTTTTGGGTTAGTAATAGGTGACCATAGCAATATCTATAAACTATGGCTATAACGACACAACACAGTGGTACAAATCTCGCTCGCGAGTCTCGTGTAGAAGGTCCAGGCTTACATCCAGAGCTGTCGTTGATGGTATAAATGTCCAACTGATTTTTTTTAAATAATAATGCGTGGTTACGGGTAGACATTTTATAAGAGACGTTCAAACATACCCTCGTTATAAATAACTAATCTATCCAATATTCAGCAGACCAAAGAACGAGATTTGAAAATGATTTTAAATGATTTTAATATCGGCCGTTACTCTTCAAATGTTGTAACGCATCTGCGGTAGGTACCCATTCCAATCTAGAAAAAATTCAAGATCTCCATGAACGGCAGTGGCCACCCATCACGTGGACTGCATACTCATTATAAAAAAATCTTTCTCGAATCTACTCGTACATAATCTTTTATCACGTAGTATCAGTAGTCTGGGGACTCGATTACATAAAAAACAATATCTTGAGAGTTAAAACTGTTTTATAGTATTGAGCAATTGATGCAACGTAATCATAGAGAACCTGTTATCGTGCAGTTATCTTATTCGGTTATTGATAAGTTATCTCCAAGGTTTGTGTTACGCTGCAGAAAAAAAAGAGAATAGTGATGAATCACTGATTTTTAATATATTTTCCAGTACTCACCTTGAATTCGCTATTATCTATATGAAATCTTTCGTTTGAATACGGAATAATATTATAATTATGTTTCCTGCATAGTTTGCGTGTACAAATAACGTTGAATATTTAATTACCTTCAAAGGTATTAAATACTTTCGGAGATAAAAAAATACATGATTAAATTATGCATGTTTACAATAAAAGTAAGAATTGGACGCTATTTGTACAAGTTGCGTTCGCTTTAATATATTTTACGGGCAAACTGTTTTTACAGTTTAATGGTATACGAAATAATTACTTTATAATAGTAATGGAGACTAGATTTGTAGTGTGACACAGACACAAAAAACTGAACAACGCAAGGATTCTAAATTCGAGAATCGAACCTTATTCCTCTTGGCAAACCGTGTATTCATCGCTATGCCAAGCTGACTGGTTCATTTATACTTTTTATTATACAAACATTAACTTAATAACATAAATACACGATGTAAGTGGTAAGTATAGTAAATACTGGAGCCCTATAAAATTGTACTTTATTATTCCAGGTACTTAAAATGTATGCATGGGAACCAAGTTTCGAGGACCAGATACTTAAAATAAGGAATAAAGAAATGAATGTGCTAAGACAGACTGCGTATTTGAATTCAGCTACATCATTTATTTGGTCTTGCGCGCCCTTCTTGGTAAGTAGAACGAGCCACTCTAAACACATCAATACTTAAACTTATTTATGAAATTCACGAAATTTTGCACATATTTTAATGTTTACAGATGTTAAATGTTGTAGGTCGAGTTGTAAGCGTGACTTCAGCTAATAAAATCTATTCGACTTGTGTTACCAAACGTTTTCGATAAGTTAACGCTTTGCCTTAGAACTTGCACTAGCGATACTGAACGTGGTTCACAGGGCACTAAATATTATGGTCCGCGACATTTTGAATAAATCACTACTATTAAGCACTCTTACACTACTTCTTACCTTCCTCTTACGAGAACAGTGTTATCATTTTGTACGTATTAAGATTTAACTATATCTATTGCTAAATAGTTGGTTAATGTTATACAAATAGACAATATATTGAATGGACCACGTTTCTATTTCAATCTATTTCATCTGTTCAATCTTATAAAAAAATGTTAAAACCATAGTTAAAATTCGGTTATTAATAATCAATATAACCAATTTTTAACTACCAAAGATTGAAGTTTGACTCTTTCTAATAATAGGCATAAATTGTCATTTCAATATTTGGTAGGAAAAACATTGGATACGTTGATTTTAATCCTGTCATTATTAGGCAATTAAATCAGTGTTGTAATCGTTTATCATTGAATAATGAATTGTTAATGTTTATATTGATGTTGATAAAGTGTATTGCCTAATAACATCGATTTATGATGATAATACCGTTGTTGAGGCGTTATCTTTATTATTAGAGTACTTAGTGTGTTTGTACATTAAGTTTGTGTTTGTGAAAGTATTATCAAGGATGATTATAATTGTGATGGAGGATATTTGTTAGAAAATAATGTTTTATTTTTCAATATACGTACAATTTAACCTAAAGAAACATAATTTCAGTTTAAAATATAAATTTCATTTATTTTGATGGATCTTTTTACATTATAAAACAGCTTATAACCGCGCCTACGGCAATTTGATCAAATTTGGTCCTGTAAAACCGGATATACTAATTACAATAATTAATACACGTCAAAAATGTAAGCTAATCCACGGCCATAGAACCTATGCAATGTGTAATATTTTAATTATGTAATAGGCGATATATTCAATGTCACTTGAGGTTCAAGTCTAATAAAATTCTACAGTTAACGTCGTCCTCGCGAGATTCAGTATGCTATCTATTGCTTAGTCATACACACCGTATGTACCTACTTTAACGGACTAAAATTAAATATTAAGTAATGTTGTGCAATTGGAATGAGTCTCTATGGCAACGTCGCTACTAGTGTGTGCGAAGTAAGCTTAAGGATTACTTACTCTAACAAGAACGAAATAGGCATTGCGTAAGGGAAGTACCGAACGCTCACTAAATGTTTAAGGATCCTGTTCATGTGCTGTATACCTGTCGAGGATACGATTCGGATATCCAAGGCACCGAACCGTAGACACCAGCGCTACACCTATTTCTCAGTATTAATAACAGTATAAATAGCAGATTTCTTGTTTGAAGTGTGCGGTAACGGGAAAAAAGTAACGACGCGTTCCAACATAGTCCTCATGGGGAAAAATGAATTTATGGAAAATTTCACATTTCCTAATCCTATCTGATGTCTGGGGTTAATTATAGATGTCCATGGCCAACAGTTGGCAATTACTGTAGGCTAGTAATTGCTTTTCCCATACCTAATAAAAACCCTTAAACAATTTTAGCATTAAAAAATAAAACTTTCTTAAACGCTCAAAATGTCGAATATGAAATATCAGTAACCAATTCCAATTCATGCCTCACAATTGAAGCTAGTTAACATTATTCAATCGCATTTAACTGTCGCAGTTGACCTAATTTTACGGAAATGGTTCAGGCAACATACAAGTAAAATACTACACCATTGCATTAATATTAAAAGCAGAATTTGAATAGAATATGTTATTTACGTTAGAACGTATGAAATCAAATTTTAGAAATCACTAAATTAGGTGTTTTTATCTACAGAACCATTTCACAAATCAATCCTTATTATATTATCATGTACACGCAAGTAGCTAATGGTTCAGTTTTGATGCTTATATAGAGTTGACTTAGGTGAAAATATTTTTATTTCAATACAATAGACTCACACAGCTAGAATACATCTAAATTTAGAGATTCGAGTGATAGTGGTGACATAACAATGGTGAGACTTTCGCAGACAAAAAGCTAGTGTTAGTAACTTAGTAGCTAGTATACACTACACAAATAAATAAATCAAATTGTCTGTCTGTGAAAACAAAACGCTTATTTTTTAAACTAATAAAAACTCATTTAAATGATTTTCGATATTGTGTTTGGCTAGTTTTCAAAATAATAAGACCAATTTTGGCGGTTCAAATAATTAGGTTACTTTTTAACCGAAGAAAATCTACTGGTCCTTTAAAAAAATTAATAAAATCATAGAGGTACACTTGAGATTCACGCAGGGAGGTCGTATACATAGCATTTCGATCAGTATCGCAGTCATAATCGGGTACATCCCTGATGATTAAGTTATAATCATTACCGAAGTAATAAGTGGTTTGGTGTAGGAAAACGAAGTGTTTGCTATGTCGACTCCAATCATTATTGTCCATTGTCGTTTTTCCATGTATACGGCCGCCGAGCGCCAAGGCCGGACTCTACCACACTGAACAGTAATTTGTGTATATCAATGTATTTTATTCAAATGAATCTATCAAATAAAACTACGTGCATTCAATTCTATAATCTGCTGCTGCTTTTGTAAGTATATTGAGTATACAGACGATCATTACGATTCATATAGTTGAACATAATAATTATGTTTATACAAATGATTACTTTTAATCACTCATGATAGTCTTGATGATGATGGAACATTCAAGGTTTAAATACTCTAAAAGTCGATCAGCATGCTTGAATATAAACCCTTTTCATTAAGCTTAATCGCACAAAACATAAGGCATATTGAATTCATTATACAAAACAACTTAATAGAAAACTATGGCGATGACGCTATCAAATGTTGGACTTTGACGTTGGACAGGTTTAATCATAGTAGATTCTTAGTCTCCTTGGATCCACGCTCCGCATCTCGACTTTATGCAAAAAGTTTCTCATAATTGAACTGTACGTCTACAAACACGCTTACAAGAATAAAACAAACCAAAAAACAAAATCTATCTGTTTATGTATAAAAATAACTCGATATTTTTGTTCAAGGTGACCTTCTTAACATTCTTCACATACGTGATTTCTGACCCAGAGAACAATATTCTGAAACCAGATACAATTTTCGTGTCGATGTCCCTATTTTACATAATGCACTTGCCGTTAGGTTTACTACCGCTCATCGTGGTCTCAGCGATTGAGGTAGAGCTACCAGTGTACTCGCACCTCTTCACTCGCAGGCTATGGTTCTTTCACGGTGATAACTTACGGAGCGTTTCTCCCCCGCGTCTGCCGCGGACGCGGAACCGCAATAGCTGTAGAAATATGAAAATGTACGTAATTATATCAAACTCTGTCCGTCCGACTAACGATCGTGTTCCGCCGAATTTGCGGACATTTCTTTAACAACAGTGCCTAGGTAATCGCAAAAACCTGCGGTCTCGTTAGTTTTGAAATAAAACAGCTATTCTGCATTCGTGCGCGGAGGTGTAAGAGAAACGCTCCATGAGTTTTCACTCTTAAGGTGTTCAGGCGGACTATATTCTGACGCAGTGTTGTAGGCCCCAGTCAGTTCATGAAAACGCCATAAGTGGTTAAAAATACGAACACTATTAGGTGTGTCGTAGTAATTTTCGTTAACCTCAGCTACACTATTGCGTCAAAATATAGCCCGATTAGGAAAACGGATTAAACATTATGTACTAACCATTTATTCATATACGTGATGGAATGGCCATGTCTAGAATAATGTATCTTTAGGATATAGGAAAAGAAGATAGGACATGCACCTGTAACTTCTTTTTAACCTGTGGGTGTGAGACATTGGGTACTCTGGACTATGGAGTGCTTAATGCCATGCACGATGACGTAACCTTAAAACTGTTAGAAAATTATTTTACATTCATAACTTAATAAACTTTTTATTAAAGGTATCAATCTTTGCGTTTTTCTTGTAACACGGATTTTCGTCGCAGCAGTTTCTTTGAGTCCCGCGTGCGTGAGGCTCACGAATGGCACGCATGCGAACCTGAATTGCACGCGAGTGAAATCCGCGTTATAGGAAAAAGGTCCTTATTATACACGAGTAAATTTCGTTGAAGACACAATTTTCTAACAGTTTTTCTTTATAATAATATTCTTGTTAGATATCATATTTACTGGCATGGTGCCGTAGGTGTCGCTGATGTCATTCGGGTGCTTTGTTCTGGTAAACGATACAAAAGTGCTGGACTCTAAGACGGCTTTCGTTGCGTTGTCTCTTTTCAACATCCTGCGTTTCCCGCTATCCATGCTGCCTAACGTAATATCGAATGTTGTACAAGTAAGTCATATATATTATATATCTGTGTAGATTCGCCGTGTGCTGCTTTATATACTACAAAATTTTAATGGCAGCTATGTTATGATTAGTGAAACTGTAATAATATCTATAATAGTAATAACATCAGTAACCGTAGTTTAAGACCATCTTTAAATTTCAAAACATGTTAATAATGGAATTAAATTCTATTAAAAGCATGGGTGAAGGAATTATTGAATTTTTTGATTAGAACATAACATAATATTTATCAATAACAAAATAACAAAAATGCTACAAAGTATGTCACCTTTGGTATTGCCAACTTAAGTATAACTTGCGAAGTCTCAATGTTTGTACAAAAAGATCTAAAGAAGTTACGAAAAAATATCCGATTACGGATACGCGAATAGTAAAATCGATTGTTTATAGCGCTCGTCTAAGTGCAAATCGCGCGGGCAGCGGTCAACACTGTACGACCAAAACACGATGTTTTGAATGCTATCGTGAGAACCTGTATCGAGTTTTCCTAGAAACTTTGCAATAAGAAGTACCTATATAGTATTCCGTAGTCTTATCTAGAGCTGCCACATGGCCGGGATTCAGCACTGTCCAAACATTTTATATGATATCCAGCCAGATTTCCGAAAACAAAGGAAATCATCCCGACAAATAATGAAATTATAAGAGCCTGAACTTCGAGGTAATAAACTTTTCGGACATTCAATTTTTTCTGGCCTTTTTTTTAAATCTGAGTATTTTTTAAGAATCAAAATAAAATGCCTAATACTTGTGGCAACAAAAAATATTTGTATTATAGTTACAGTTTATATTTGTATTATAAGAAGTAACTCATTGATTCGTAAATAATTTGTTTTATTTGTCCTGATATTTTATTCTCCCAGCTGGCTACCCTGGTATCACCTAATTAGTGTGTATCTTACGGGATAGTCAGACTACAATCGTTATTTATGATTATAATAATAGATGTTCGATGTCTAAATCAAAACATATTTTTCACTAATATATGATGAACAACAAGGCCTTTTGCCTTATCTGACACATAAATAACATAATCGTTTAGTAAAGAACATATTAAAATGAATTATTACTCGAATTTGTAGTGTTGTCTTAATTAAATACCAAGTGTTATTTTTTCGTGAGATATCTTCAAAGTTGTTTTTCAATAGCCGTGGTAAATACCAAAGGTGGCATTTAATGTTTTTCCTTGTTGAAACATATTTTATTTTAATATAGTTTTTTCATTTGTAGACGTCAGTGGGTATAAAGAGATTAAATAAGTTCATGAACTGTGATGAGCTGGATGTGGACTCTGTCGAACATGATCCAAAAGAACGTGAGTATACCGGGAATTTATGTATTTTATTGCATTTCATAAACCATGCCTTACATACTATAGTAGTCGCTGCGATAGCCAAATGATATTGGGCCTCATACTGGAGGTCTAATGTTTAAATGCAAGCGATGCAACTCGGATTTTTTAAATTAATTTTTACGTGTTTTAATGTTGAAAGAGAATGTCCCGAGAAACCTACATATCTGACATATATTTAAAAAGTTATCAAAGGCACATGAAGCCTACTTATCCTCACTTGGCCAGAGTGGTGGACTATAGTCTAAATCCTTCTCATTATGTGAGCAGATCTGTGTCCAGCAGGGACACAAATTGGTAGATGATGTATTATAATACTATTATTAACGATACTCTTGTTTTATACCGTATTTGGCCACTTTTATGAACCTAGAAGGCCGTGAGTATAATTTTTCATGTGTTGAGGAGTATATGTGTGGGTGGAAACTGGAAATAACGACCTTTTGACGCTTTGGCAGAGAATTTAATTTCCGGGTATAATTTTGATCTAATACTCGTACCTGCTCGGTTTTGGTAAAAAAAAACGACCTTTGTCATATTAGCCTCCATGCTTCAAAGTTAATTTTACCTCACGTTATCATCACCAATGTGTGTATCACAGTTTGGGTATCTTTTTATATATGATTTGGATAAAATAAGAAGCTGTTACAAATAAAGCATAGCGTGTCCTTAAAACGCAAAGTAATTTTGTTCAAGTAGCTAAAAAATATTATCATATATTTTTGGTACTGATGTTGCATAATCATTTAGATGACACGGGAGAAACACTTACAAGAGGCATTCTTATTTACTCTTCAAGATTAGTTTCGCATCTTTAGGGCCGCAGTGTCTCTTAACATCAGTGGAACTGCTAGCTTATTTTTGCTCATGCAGAAAATAGATGTTTTTACGATCGAATTTTAGTTTTCATTACAGTCACAGAACCTCCGTGACTTACAGCAATTTTCGCCATGATTTATACTATAGGTTTCGACGATTCACGCACAGTTATAAATTCACC
>DWIJ01000234.1:0-12703 GCA_018248315.1 Chioides albofasciatus
TTTTTTAATTCATATGATAACATCGTGAGGAAACCCGTTAACCTGAGTGATTTTAAAAAATATTTTCAAAGGTATATAAACTCTACTAATACGCACTTGGTCGGCGCCTCATCCTTCTCATTCTGTGAGGAAAAACTTCTGCCCAGCTTTGGGACAGTAATGGGTAGAAGACATAGATATTCTAGAAAGCCGAATCCGCGGTGATAAAATTTAAAAAGTGACAGTGCTAGACGCGCACCACTTGCAAGTGTGGACAAGTGATGATTAGTATTGGCATTTGACAGTAGGTACAATAAGTACTACTGATTCTTATATAGACCAAGATACCCGTTGCAATTTCAAATAACTGAACTTGTGTTTGTAATTTAAAAGAAATATTATAAATGTTATGAAAATAAATATACGTAGATACACTCAAACGCATTCATTTTGTTAGCAGCTTCTATATAAGTTCTTTAGATAAATCGATGAATATCGTTTGTTACAGGAGAACTTTATTTTCTTTATGATTTTTTAGTATTTGTTATAACAGCTTCTACAGTAATTCACACTGTGTCAAAATTTCATTTCAAGTGTACCTATACCTATTACGGTTCAATAGGTAGAGTCTTGGGACAGATCAAAAGGGCAGCGGAGGTTTAGTAATAACATCTTCTTTTTACCCATGGTGCCAAAACCGTAAAATTAAAGCAATATTGGTAGTAAACCGGTAAAGAAAGTCTTCCCAGGCAAAAAAAATAAACAAATTTTTTACATGGATTTTTTCAAAATATTTTCTCCACAGTACATGTGGTTGCTCTACATTTGTTAACGGTCCGTCTCAGCGTTGCAAGCGAGACCGTTTCGCAATGTCCACCTCTTCGCGATTATACCTGCAGCTTGTACTTTATTACAAAACTTATTACGATGATCGAATCAATCATTGCTTTTTACAAGGAAACAGTTGTTTCCTGTACCAATGGACGCGAATTATAGAATAGTTATAATTCTGTGAGATGATGAATTTTAGCTTTTACTTCTATAATTGATAAAGATATGGAATATTATGACTATATTTCATCAAATAAGGTAAGGATACCAAGTTTAAACATATGTACTTATCTCATTATCTTCAACAAACCGACTAGGTTCTAACAGTAGGTAGGTAAGAACCATAGACATCCTAACGTGGGAAACCATGACACATGTTTAGTTAAACAAAACTTGATGTGATGATAACTTTGCCTACAGGCTACGAATACAAATTCTAAAGCGGGTCGAATCTGAAGCCACCGCCGCTATGCCTATGTATTTCTGTCCAATAACAGTAATGTTATGCCCTGCTGTGTTCCGCTTTGTAGGATGTTGTAAGGGAGGCGTGAGGCCTCAGGTAGAAAAGTAATCTTATCTGGGGTTGTAATGTTATAGATGTCCATGAGTGACAGTAGCCACTGACCATAAGGTAGAGCGCATGCTCGTTTGCTACATATTTCAGTATTACTTATACAAAAAAAAACATTACCAATTTAAACAAACACGAAGCTTTCATTTAAGTTACTAATTAGCCTTTTTGAGGACTGGTATTTAGAAATTATAGAATATTTTGCTTTCCAGGCATTACGCCAACAGTTTTATACTGCACTGAAAACAAAAAAAAACCGTTATTGGACGTAGTAATAGTTTTTAATTGTATCAAATATTTCTTTTCCCGGTATTCTTAATGTCTCATATGAATACCTAATTACTATTTGGGGAAAAGCCTCATAAATAAGATGATAACCCGGTGTTTTTATTTGTAATAACTTAATCCCTTGGAGATGCCTGTATGTTATATAATTTTATCTTCGTTGCAGTAGCCAGTTATCAATTATGTTTTATTTGAATCCCAGTTACAAATAACATAAACATCACCCTTGTGTTGTGACCCACTAACACACTTATAATATAAATATGTGATATCACTAGAATTATCGATGAAGCATCAAGTGGTAAATGAATAAGGACATCCGACTAATATAAGGACGTAGCAAGGAAGTGGAAGCAGGTTGAAGTGTTTACAACTAAGATAGGCTTATCGATTTGTAATGTTGTTATTAAAGATGGCAATTTGATATCGATTTTCGACATTTAATGAATACTAAAATAATGATGAAGGAAAACACAGTGAGAAAAGCCATACCTACTTCTGAAAATTCTTAAAAAAAGTTTTCACAAGAGTGCGTAGTATATCAATCTAAACTTGGCCAGCGCGGTGGACTACCTAATTCTAATCCTGCCTGCTTCAATGATTAGCCTGCGATTGTCTAAATCTTTCTCACTCTAAGAGGGAGATTCGAATCCAGCATTAAAACCCGTGATTGGAAAAATAATGGCAAGGGAGAGCGAGAGACAGTGGTGTGTAAGATCAATCAATAGATTTTATTAAAATTTTAAATTACTCGAAGCTTATTTATCGATATTAATTTTTATGGTGGTGGATTAAATTTTCATCTTTTTTATATATTTCATTTCAGAAGAGAAAAAGCCTCTTTTGCTTGCTCTTTTGCTTTGCCGCAGCAAATAAAACAAGAAAAATAGATCAACTTTTTAAACTTTTGAAAAGTCGTTGTGTATCAACTCTTCACAATTTGAATCAATTAAAAGCCCATTTTAGGCGTATCATCGTCTCCACTTGTAATGATTCTTAAGCTGTAATACCGGAGTCCGTTGACCGTTCGCAAGTCCGGTACTTACGGTCTTGCTGTTATCGGGCGGAAGCGGCGACGGAAATGCGCAATCTCGACCAATTGGACGGCCCGTCACGCCGCGCGCACATGTCTTGTACTACATATTTCTATATAATACTTCATCAAACAACATAATTATTATATCAGACATGTTATAACAAATACGCTTAACCTGAATAAGCAATAAGGTCTACGATGAACTTCTATGTAAGTTTAATAGGTAGGTTAATAATGAAATGTGGTGTGGTGTAAAAAGGTGAAGTAAAAAAATGCTCTATATAAAGCATACCTAAGTCTATCTGAAACACTTTTCGCACGAAAATGAAATTTTTTCAGACGATAACTTTACATGTTGGTTTTAGTAGACACCCAAGTTGATCCAAGACTTGTTATATTATAAGTTTATATACTATCTCATTATAAGGAAACATACGTACCTACTTATGTATAATTAATTCATGAGCGTTGAATAGCGTTGTGTAATAATTAAAATCTGTACGTTTCTAGATATGATTGCAAAAAGAAAATGTCTATTTTTGTTGACAAAGACGCAAAGGTCTTAAGAGATCGTTATTTTACTAACATTGACCTCTAGAGCGGTCATCGAGACCTCTCTCCGTGAGCATACATATTCAGCGGCTAATATACATATAAATGAAATATAAAATAGGTGACTTCATACGTCTACTTTGAATACTATATAAGTTAATACGTAGGTATTCTAAGAAATAGAAATTTACATCATTCACGCAAAAGAGAAAAAATCAAGAAATGTAGATATTTTATTTTAAAAGGTAGAGGTAATATGATTCGATCGAGATCTTCTTGAAAAAATCGGGGATTCTTGCGTGAAGCAGTTATGTGGCCCGGCGTAACTATGTGTATGCCGGATTTACACTTATTATATATTTTATGGATTTGGTCACAGGTCCCGCACAGGTGGCCTGTAACCTCGCTTTTTAACTTTAATATTTTAAAATGAAAAGCAAGCGAGCTAACAGGTTTGTGTTGGATCACTGTAACGAACGTACTTATTTTGAACGAAATATCTATTCTATTCTACATATACGCTTATTACCATTTAATCTCCAACATAGGACCTCCGCATATAAAATAAAAATATACAGCACGATACAGTGGGTGGTGACAACAAGCATAAGTTTCACTCCAAAACAGAGAATCGTCAGAGTAAGTTCTAAGTACAATTAATCGTGACGTTTTCTTACTTTCGTTCTATTAAATCCGCAAATGCGTAGACAAAGTCGCGGACAAAAAACAGCGTACACATATTTTAATCACTTCAAAACAGCAAATGCAGTGTAATCATAGATATTACGTGTGGTCGCGTGACTCGGCAGTAATCTATTAGTCATTGCACGCGACACTGGCTAACACCAACAAAACGCGACCATATTGGTTGATGACGTTAAGTCTAACGATAAATTACTTCAATAATTAACGTCTCTTTTGAGCAAGTGCCTATTATTTTATGACGGGCGTGTAAACCTTACATCTATTAAGTCAATATTATCATGACCCATGGTACGGATTTGTCTAAAATAGAGACGAGTGATATAGAGTTATAGACCGATCCGATCATCGGATAAGATAAGAGAAAAAATAATATATTACTTGACGTCCTTTAAAACAGTCGTTATGTAGTAAGTAAGAACTACCTTATCAATGTTCAGTTTATGGATTATCACATCATAGGACAAAGCAATTATTACAAAACGAGATGTAGGAATGTATGACAGGTTCCACAATCGAACTTCCTTCACATAACATGCATAAGTTTAAATGAATTTTGCAAAGCATTTTATCCATAAATTATTTAATTATTTATGAAATGTTAAATTTCTTTTTAAAACGTATGTTCATAATTTCTGAAGAAAGTACCTTAACTAGATTGAATTTTACATCTATTAAACTTAAATTAGTTGTTACGTTACGACAAATTACCTGCTTCCAAGGCGTTTATAAATAATACATGACAACAATAGAGCCGTCTCCACGTGCTACATGGGTTATTTTTTTTATACTGTTTCGTATGTGTAAACAGACTTCAACTGGTCTGGGCCTAGAATGATGTTCTGACCTTCGACGAAACCCGCCAACAAAAAGTAGCTTTTGTCATCCTTCGCCAATCCAACATAACGTGCTGTAGCTCAACGATATAAACTAAGAATTTTTAAGAACAATTTCATTAGAACTTCTTATGTAGGTAAGTTGACGTTACGTGGTTGATTAGAGTAATGTATACTCTAATCCAAAGCAATTACAAACGACAGTTTAATATTCAATATTGCAAACTCTGTATCATTATTATTTAATTTGTTTATACTTAATGATTATATGGCATTTGTGTATTAGAAATATGAATAGGTAAATATTTGCTATTTAAAGTAAATAGCCTCAAGTACCTATATTTCTCCACATTTTTGCAAATAACATGTATCAGGGAATAGGGCTCTGAAACAATTTTACTGAAAAACACCATCCACATTATGCTGCCATGAATATAAAATACTCTCATTGTGTTATTTTCTTTATTATTTAGATTAAAGCTTACAAACTAACCTACCTACTTGTAAATACATTAGCAATGGGTATTTTAAATTTTACCCAAAATTGTAGATGCTACAAAATAATATGTGCAGAAGCGAGACAACCATAGACGCACTGACCACGTAGACTCGTAATCTGTAAGATTTCATAGTTCAGAATCTCAACATATTATTTCTCACGAGTTTGTGAGCTCATCTGGACACAAGACAGTAGATAATGCTCAGTATTTACATGGTTGTCCAAACATGTGCTATGATTATTTGAAAGAAGGTAGTATACAGTTTGTAAAACGTTCCGAGGTTTCATTTCGGAAGTCCCGCTATTGTACCAGTTTTGTGCTTATAAGAAAACTAATAATGTATTTGATTGGAAGGGTGTAAAAACAGAAAACTACTTACATGAGGTATACCAAACTAATAATCTGGGCCAACCTATGTACTCCAATATCTACTATTAAGGATCCATTATACGATTGAAGTCCATGGGTGCCGTTGACCACTTACCGTCAGGCTCGTCTACTTATATTTCGTGACAAAATATGATTGTTTTGTAGGAGTCTATTCGATTACTTACTTCACTTGACTGAGAAACAAATGAATAAAAATAACGTGTGGCCGGAAAGTCCACAGTCATCTCGTTTTCGGAATAACACTTGCAAAACCGGTCGAGCGCTGGACGATACCGCGTGAAATATCAACTTGTTTCCTTCCTCGTGTTGCACGATCACAATCAAACTATATTGTCTTAACCTATACATCCTTTTTCTTTTTTACGATCAGCAAATGAATCGAGGCGGATACAAAAATTGATGTGACCTTCATCAGTCCTACCTTTTTTAGGAGTCAAATTGAAAATGTCAAACATTTTTATCTGCATGTTTAATTTTTGTAATTCTGTTTTTATATAGCTTCCTTCGTATGTACTAGTGGCAAGATGTCCTGAGTAAACAGGAGACGGAAGCAATATATAACGGGCATGCAAAACCGAACGGATTTATCGATTGCCATCCGACAATATGGCGTCGCTGTTTACTTCTCTATCTACCCACCTTCCTGGCGCCGCGCTTCCGCCGGAAACGGGCGCCGTCTCCGGTCTAACCCTTACCGCGTTTCCGGTTTCCGGCTTCCGGTTTCCTTTGAAGTCAACCGAAGTTTCCTACGGTCGCTCCGTTTACAGTTCTATTAATGCTGTACATTTTAAAATCGCCCTGCAGTGTAGTAGTTATAATTAAATCGCAGTAACACTACTGTACAGTACAGAACAGTAGCTTATTTTCCAATTAACATATTGAAAATTATTCAAATAATGTTTGCTTACAAACAACAAGTTCATGAATTATAAAAACAGTATGAACCATAAGTTACATAAAGTGCCTTTGCAAGTGTCGATTACCTGTAATAGATACGATCAAAGGAAAACTCTACCTACTTAATTTATACGTATGTATATGTTTACTGACATTAATATAATTCGAGTACTTATTACTCATTAGACAATGAGAATAATGACTGCAATTTGAATTAGAAGAATTTAAGAGAAAATTCGATGAGGAAGGACATCAATGCGATAACATTCATGTAACCACACACATCCAATCAATGTGTTAGTGTCGGTCAGAATCAGTTATCGGTTTCTAATAGAACCTATTCTATCAGATTGTTACTGACAGATGTCAATGAGCGACAGTAACTCCTTACCATCAGGTGGACGCCGATTTACTATTTCAATCTATTAAAAAAACACACATGCATATACAACAATTTAACACGTCTCTACGATCTCATTTACATACATAATAATATATTAGCATCTTAAAAAATAATCAAATAGAGTATCAAAAGAGCAAGTCAGTCATTATTATTAATTAACTATCGCTGTACAAATAGTGATGTGCCTGTCGGAAGACTGAGTCAATATGCAGTATTGAAAACATCGTGTCGCAAACGTGTCGCAAGCGGCGGCCGGGCGCAGCGCAACGCTTCCTCTATTGCGTCGCCGCGCCCAATTTCTTCAGCGTAGAGATGCACGGAGTGGAATTTATTTAATGGAAACGCTGTTTATTACATTTTTGTGGTTATAAATGCTCAGTTTGGTTAGAAATGGGATTTGTTGCTATTGGTTGCCTTAGAGTCATAATAATGAGAATTATAATCCATGCGAGTATCCTAGCACTGTTTTTTATTTAGGAAAGCGCCGTAACGAAATGGCCATGTTTGTGTTGTAAATATTGTACAAATCAATTTAAACAAATGAAGATTATTTATGTCGTCGAATTTTGTGTAATTCAACGAAATTTGGGGTCCAAATAAGTATTCAAGAGTAGCCGCATATACAGCGTTTTTGGCTAGAATTTCATTTCTTTATTTATAAGCAGTTTGCTTCTTATACATAAAAACTTACGTTGTTTTTTACTCAAAATAAAATGCCAATTGAAGAGTAAAAGGAAAAGGTTACGAGAGCAAGAGAGGTCAAATCAAGGAAAAATCTTCAATATGCAATCCCTAGAAAGCAATGAGAGTAATTATATTATAATTATGTTTACAAATATTATGAACTCTTCATATGTAGGTATATTAGGTATTCTATCGCTTCAAATAGCTACTATTTACATTTAAGCAGTATTGCATGTTCTTAATCGAGCGAAAACCACGTTCCGATTTTTTAGTTACGAACACTGACTTTTTGAAGAATGTTGTTTATTATCTCACAGAGTTACAATATGTCTGATGATGTCACTTTTTGATTGGAGTGAACACAAAATAAAAATAACGTTTATCCGTCAACGGAAAACGAATTGGTAAAATAAAATGGTAATTTGCATAATGTTATTGGAGGGAATGTATTTGTTTAATTATTTTATAAGTTTTTGTACACAAAAATCATATGAATACAAACATTATACTTAGATTTAAAGTACAAACAACTGCTTATTTCAAAATGTAATTTCTTCCAGTAACTCTGGAATCGGAATATACATGTGCAAGTCAAAATTAATGTGCAAATAGTAAAGAAAGAATGCATGACTAGCTTTTTAATTTAAAATGCCCTGATAAGTACCTACTATTTACTGTAGAGCTAATCCCTATTAGTTCTACCCTCATAATAGAAAGGGTCATCATCTGTCGTATTGGTCAAGTGCGGATTTGTAAATTGCGCACATATTATGCTGTCGCATAATAAAATTGTAGTAAACTGTCAGGCACAAGCCCAAATGCAATTAATTCAAGAGTGTATAGCGCAATAAGAAAAGCAACTGGTCATCCTTTCGTAGATAATGTGAGATTACTAGAAACATCAAGTACGATTAAAATCAGGATCTCTGTAACTGTTTCATACTCACACCTGTTTATGCTTTGTAAAAGCAATACTTGCGCTATGTTCTGGTTACGGGCGGTATTAGATCTCACCAATTGAACTCTTTAGGACCTCAGGCTGATCTTATTTGGAGGGTACTACAGGTGCATACAAGGAGCAGAAATTACTTAACAACCGTTTGACCAACTAATTGTGTCAAAAAATATCCTATTTTATTGACATTAATTACTCCATTTTCATTCATTCCAAAAATTGGTCCGAGCAGTGGACTGTATCGTATCACGTCGTGTTGCGCAAACAATTAACTTTGGGCGCATCTCGCGGCCTAGTTCGCGGCCCGCGTTACGCTTATTATAAGGCGGATTGGGTCAACGGCGCCTGCGGCATGCCTACGCAACTTATGTCATACTCGGACAAAGATCTAACGTAACCGAGGATTAGATACTATTGTGCCACACGACCACACGAGCTTGAACAAATACCTGCTGACCTTTATAGAGATTAGAGATAGGATTATGCTGCGATCGAAAAGTATTTAAGATTTCGGCTTTCGTGTAACCAGTGACGGCTGATTTAAATCGTCATTAATTACTAAGTGACATTTTCCGTATCCTGGTGGTCGCGTGGTGCAGGTGCTCGCAGCCTATTTATACCGTAGACATCAGTATGCAGGCGCGCTGCCAATTACAGTGGAGACCTACTTTCTTACCTTCGAACTTTTACTTCCTGCGGGCCAGGCAAGGCGGCCGGTCGCACCACGCAACGAATTACGAAAGTGGCGCGAAATGCTCGACGGCCGACATTCGCACGCTTGCGCCACCTTCAGGAAGTGCCGTTGCGGAGGGATTACGTAGCGGTGTTGCCTGCGCGGAGCCCCCTCGAGCCGACACCGGCGCCCGCGCAACCGCTCTCCGCAACTCCTTATCAACAGAGACAACTATGGCAAATTAGTGTTTGTTGACAATGATGTACGTTCAACAGTCTGTACGAACAGACGAAATGAATTTCTACGAAAACAACATTTCTTTTTTTTTCGGATTACAATTTCTTTGAAGGATGAAAAAATGTCAATGCAGAATGTCTCTTGGCCAATTTAAACCTGATTTCTTCGTGCTATTATAAAAAGTTTTCCGGCTGGATTCAATCTTCAAGATTTTATATTCATAACATTACAGATGGTTGTGATAGGGTATGATTATTACTACTATTATGATGATGATGATGATGCTATTACTATGATAACAACAGATTTAACAAAATAATATTTATACTCGTCTTGTAATAGTTGTAAATATTCCCAGTGAAATATTAAAAATATCAATTTCAAAATCCGTTGCTTTCCTTTAATGGTTCTTTGTCTTACTTAGATACTATTTTGTACTCACAATTGAACACAGATACAGAGTTATACAAGTTACCATGGGAATGTAAATTCTTGTACAGATTGTATGCTGAATCAGATTGAAATTGTTGACCGACTTATCGTCGGGAAACATTGATAGCGTCAAATTGCGCTTGCAACCGTTACATAAGTACCGTCGCGCGCGCAATATCGGAAAAAGCGCGCAAAAACACTATTAGGGCGAGAAAATTCACATCGGCGGGTTCCGTTACTCGGCTGCATTCGTTCAGTATACTGTATAACCTCATCTTCTAACACGTAATATGTGCAACGGTGCGCGCCCGATCTCGCACGACCGGTCCCGAATGTGGGTCATCTCTTTTTGTTCCACCACGTTATTCCGTAATTAGAAAGAGAGGGTTAGGCCTAGGGATGCACGTTGAGGAAATTGTCGATACAAAGATCGATATTTGTAGCGTGGTCCTGAAAAAAACGTTTATAGGTTATATCGACAGATTTAACGCTTTATTATCGACAATTCAAAACTTATAAAATTTTCACATTAGACCCTCGATTCCGATTGATACTTCAATATATTTGATATGATAATATCGTAACGCCAACAGTTCAGTATCAATAAAAAAATATTTTGATATTTTCAGGGTGGTATTATCGACATCAAGTTCTCGATATATCATTGCATCCCTATTTAGGGTATAACACGCTCAATTCGCATAGGTACGCTGTTGCAGCAGATATTATGCCTCATGTAAATTAGCGCACTGATTGCATGATCAGTTGCAAGAGCGATAAGGCAATTATGTTAATCATTACTGTCAAAATTGTACGTGTGTTTCGTTACATGCTAGCACCTTACACATGAACGGTGACGTAAGTAATTGTCGTATTGTATATTAACTCCGTTGCTAAGTACGCCAACCATATTAAAGGCATCCATTAGTTTTATTTACATAAGGAAATGTTAGGAACGTTTCACAGGAATTGGCAAGATTAGATTTAGTGCATCCGACAAAGGATAGCTTTCTTTTATAATTTGATTCGACTTTTTATGTAGAACGATTTAAATAAAGATCTTCGGTACTTAAATACCGTTTTCTTTAATTCTTTGTTACTTAATTTGATATCGGATATTTTAAGGGCAATTATAAATACTTACGGCAAATGATCTGATGATGAAAAGAAGGACAACAACCTTATTTTTGAAAGTTTACAAATTTTGGTTGTTATTATTAAAGTTGTACATTTATCTGACACTTCATGTTTAAGTGTAACGCGTGAATTAGTAACATTAATTTTATTTACGTTTACCGGATATACAAGGTGCAATTACATCACACTTCGGTTAAAATGAATTGGGTAAGTCCTCGGTGTTTCGATAAATTTGAAAACCGGAATAGCCACAGAGTTGCACTACAAATTGATATAGTACTTGATAATTTGGTTTATTAACTTGTTGGGTATTGCAGTTCGAATTCGTTTGTAATTCACTTATTTTGCAATTTAAAGTATTGTAATTTATGTAAATGCAGCAAGTGGAAGTCGATCTGATAAACAGTAATATGATTGTTTTGTCACATTTAATTTATTAATAACGTTTGCCCTAATACACTGGATAATGTTTAATCAGCTGATTCATATATAGGTCGATCAAGCCACGATATTCAATTTCCTCTAATTATAATTAAAAGTTAAAAGGGTATTGGGAATTTATATGAAATATTCGTAAGTCTATAAAATAAATACTTATTTATTAAACAAAAAACTTTTTATATACTTAGGTACTATACGAATAAAGAAAATAAATTATGATAAAAACATGAAACTATGACAGTTATATCCATTTAAAATTATAAATTACTTTAAATTGTATTCCTGCTCATTAAATACACAGGAGAGTAATAAAATCACATTATGCCCTTGTGAAGTCGCATAACTACATATTTTATTACCTATCAAATACCTGTATAACCATTCATTTCTAGCATTCAAGTAGGTAGTAAATACAAAGTATTCTTCCAATGACATATTGGTTTCTTATTGATTTTTTTTCAGTTTAAATGACAAAGTATTAAATGAAGCATTTTTAAAAGTTAAAATAATCTGGAATAAGTTGCATGTAAGTAACTAGAGAGTGTGTAGGCAACAACATGTATAAAAAAGTTGAAATACTACTTATTGACATACAATTATCATCTTAGGAATAATGCTTAAACGTGTTGACTAGATTATTACCTACCTTTGCGTCTACGCACCGCGACTTTAATTTTAGCGTACTGTTAGCACGTTCGAGATCCAATAGCAAGATCAGGCAGACGCGAATCTCGCAAGTTAGCCTGTAGCCAAGATGGCGGAACGCGGAAGTCACACACACTTCCGCGTCGCCCTGCGCTGCGCGTGCGCTCCGTTCGTGACTACTACATGCATTATTAACTGGCAATGCTCTTACACAATTATAAAATATTCAGACGAGACAGCTTCAATTTAATATCTAGGTAGGAGGGTTATGGGCTTATCGGTGACATTTAAGACGGAATGTAGGTACGGTGATTACTTGTAGATGAATAAAAAATAAATATATAGTAGGCATGAGGCATTCTACTACCGGTATTCAGGTACTCTGCAATGTTAACATATTGTTAAAGTAAATAGTATAAAGCTTACTAACATTAATTTAATTACATTGTATAAAATAATATGAAGAAATAGTAGGTAGGTAGGTAGTATTTAATAAAGGTATTAAATTATTTTTTGC
>DWIJ01000235.1:0-12701 GCA_018248315.1 Chioides albofasciatus
TGGCTTAACTCATCATTGCTTTTGGGTTGCGGCTTGTCGAATTATTTTTATAGATATCAAAAATTTTCCTTTTTCATGCAGTCTTCACATGTACCTAATTGTAATGGCACTTACCTATTGTCGCTATTTCTCATGTTTTCATCAATTTAATTAGTGTTAATTTATGTTGGCCATCAATAAAATAAATTAATTGGGAGGGTTTTGATTTTATGTTATAGAAATGGTCTACCGGATAACTTTATGTTTAAATATCATATTAATATGTAAAACTTCCCACCAAGTGTTGAAAATATTGATTATTGATCTTCGAACGTCGTCATATTTTTTTACAATATTTTTATGAATTTTGAAGTTACTTCTGTAATAAACAAATAGTGGATTTTAAACAAAAATCGTACGCTGTGTTTATGTTATTATTTACATCGCTTCAAACCAAAATAACAACATTGATATACCGGATCGAAAAGCTTTAATACCGCTATAATTATATTGTAGCTATTCCGAAGCAATTCATTATATTTTTTGTTGATTATCACAGAAGACATCTATCGATTTTTTGTTAGGCCACCGGCGTACAGGTAAGAGTAATATTTAATGACTCCATAAAACCATGTCGCAATTTCGGTAAAAACGTATACATCCAGCATCAATCATTTTTTTCCTTGCATGCTGAGGGAAATGAATTATGCTCTAAGTGTACACGGTCTCGCTTGAAAAAATGTGTGAAAAATTGCCTCGATTACCTCTAATGACGGTACATACTACGTTTTCGGTAGTCGCGGAGCCATCAAACAAATTGATATAACTTTACCCTCTATCTTTATTTCCACTCAGGCCATTATCGTCTTTATTGTTCACGCCAATATCGCTCGGAATAGTTAAGTGCCTTTTTTTATCGATATATTGAGCCGTTATTCAAAATCAATGCAACAATCGAAACCTAAATGCGTTCAGGAGTCTAATTAGCTTGCAGCGAACCGGATTCGAAGTGGGGGCAATATTAATAAACAAGCAACAAGATGAAAGGGCGGCCTATAAGCCTTCGAATAAATACTGGATCGTACTAATTATCATAAAAGTACCTCCTTGCGTTAGTCGCCCATTACCGAATAGCCGTCATTAAGAACGGTGTGCGATAAGGCGACTAAGCGTAAGCCACCCACGGCGCACGCGTTCTACAAGTCTTTAAACAGGAATCATACTGCTAAAACATCGCTGCGACCAACCTTATCTTATCAGATTGCCCATGAATACATATTAGCACTAATTGCTACTTTATATAATTTTATCCACCGCGAATAGTTCTTATAAACATTTGCGGTGCGCGTCGTCGCTAGTCCGTTTCAAGGGGCATAGATTACGGCGTATTACAAAGTGGGAGATAAGAAAAGTAATGTGCAAAAGTTGGGTCGTAAATTTTGGCAGAAACGTCTGGTTTCGTCTCGGTCGACGATCGAAACTGTCAGATTATCCTCGCTTCGACAGCCCGACCTAACTTTTTCGGTTGAACTTTGTATTATGCAATAATCTTTGTACCTTGGACGTGGAGTTAACTCGATGAGAATATTTTCTTCCCTATCTCGTTTCATCTTGAATATACTTAGATTCATCTAACATCGCGTAACTGAAGATCTAATAGAAATTACCGGTAGAGATAGCGTTTACGTAATTACAGTGTAGGGATCGGTAAACTAACGTTAGTTTTTATCGAGTGGGTAATAATGTCGTCACGATAAAAATCAATTGCAGATGTGGCTTAGCTCAGAAGCAACGTAATAACAGTAATCTTCGGAACCCGCGGGCCGCCACTGACCGGAGCTAGCTTAGTTGCTATATTCCACAAAAAATATCTAGTAATAGAGAATACAAAAATACTTACTTTTCACTCGCAACACAGCGCTTTTAAAGTTTTAAAGAACAATTCTTTAAACTAAGACTTGTTTTCACTACTAAATTATATTATCCTTGCCTATTTAAACGTTTCCTTGTTATACTTTCAGTGCACTGTATTTTTACAATATTGTTACGTATTAGAACTTTTAAATCTACTTACAATTAGACATTAAACGAACTTACCTAAATGAAGTTCCATTTCAATATTACGAACTGCATAGTCTCGAAATGATAATGTTGACATGTAGTAAACCGTATCCACTAGCTTTGTGTTACGAATATTCAGAGCTAAAAAACTCGAATTTCAATAATTTAAAACGATATACAACATATTTATATGGCCCCCTACCGGTAGAAACTATGCAGTAAAGTACAATTAGCATATTATGTAATTTTTTTTGCAAAAAATATTGTACAAGTGTACATTATACAACTGTAGATGTTAATATAGGTTCTTAATATTTATTTCTAGAAAAGTAATTAATGGTATAAACGAAGGCTTAGGAATTCTCGTCCATACGTATCGATTGCAACAATAAAATTAAGATTGTCGGAGGTAGAATTTAGTAATATTTCTCATCTGAAACGAGTAAGCGATAAGCGATACAATATGTCTATTCCTTAGTTAAACGAGATTTAATCGATTAATTTTTATTTTTAGGGTTCTGTAAACAATACAAACCTATTACTTACGAGTAGGTTATGGCCGTATATTTGTCTGTTGGTTTATTTCTTCATGCATCTATAGATGTCGTTATAACAGGTAGCTGGTTAATATTTCCTGACTATGTCCGTCGTTAAGGCATACATAAAAAAATAATACAAAGGACAAAATATTACTTAGCGTGGTTACAGAATAAACTTCGCGCCTTAACCTTAACCTAACAAAAATATTATCTATTTATGAGAAACTCTCAGTGCGCCAATATAGCACTGACTTCATCGAATGTTTACTTACAATTAACAAATTATCTACCTAAAGTTAAAAGAGTGAGTTAAGTAATTATTTTTACACTATTTAAGAAATACTTGTAGCCTTTTCATTACTAAATCAACATAGCTGTGATATTCTAAAAACAATAAGTAAAATCATATTTTGCTTAAAAAGCGCTTGCTTTCTTTCAAAAATACAACTACTTAAGTATCTAACAATGGACCAGAGAGCAACATTTGATCGCACCCTCGCTCTCCGCCAGTAGTGAGACCCTAGTAAGCTTTGACGGACCTTTAAAAACACATTCCATTAAACGACTTCAGGTTTTAAAATTGTTGGCCACCGCCTTAGTTGTTTCTTTGTGTGTGTGTTTCGCCCGTATTTTTATGAGGTAGCCTTTTAACTCCGAACTGTTATAAGACGCTTCTTTTATACACTTTATTGCAAAATTTAATGTGTTTTAAACGAAAACATCAATTAAGTATCCGGTTTATTTGGTTTTAAGCCTTCCCCTTGCATGTTAATGCCCATATTCCGAACCGATTATTTTAAGTAAGTTCCATTTAATTAATATCCTGTTTCGGTAAACCACGATGCTCATATCTTTCGAAATAACTTGGCAAGTAATGTGAAGTTTATGTGTCTATAAAGAAAATGAAATATATTAAAACTTTAATATGAAACTCTTGATATGTATTATTATTTTTTATTAAATTAAGAGTATAAGTTTATAGTTTGTGAGGATGTAATTCCTGAGATAAAAAGTAAATAGGATTACAAGAAGAGGTAAATAAAACAACAAAAAACATGCACAACTTGTAATCAAGGTGGGTTTCTGGAAATACTGCATAGTTATCGTAGAGTCACTGCTTCGATCACTAAACTAAAAATATTTTGTAAACAGACAACCCAAAACACAAACAACAGACTTAAAAGGACAAAATTATTTATGTATCGTTTTTTTACTAGACTACGGAATCTTGATAAGGATTTAGTAACTTCCAAGAAGGTATAAAAATTAAACAATATTGATAATAACCTTAAAAATACCACTGACAATTTTAACGGAGTTACGTCTTTCAATTTAACAAGTCCTAAGCACTCAGTCTTAAAATAATTTACACGGTACCTAACGATAAAACATCAATCGAAATACAACTCGATGGGCGTGAGTGAATAATTTTATCTGATTTATGTATTTCGTCTCTACGGAACCGACGAGTCCTGCCTCATTACAAGTTGACGTTGAATGATGATCAGTGTGGAAAGAAAAATGCTGTGCTTAACCCTACCACGATTGCATTTAATTCCTATCGCCGGAACTGCGACGAATCGAGAGGCGAACGATCGCAGTGATGGGTTAATTCGCGTGACATTCTTTTAAATCACAAATTAATTTCGGGTTGCCGTATTTGTGCGATTTGATTGCAAAGCCATGTTTGGTTGGGACTGATTTTGTGATTTGTTGTATTGGTGACTAATCTTTGATGTCTCATCAGTTGAGGGTTATTTATATTTTTGAGAAAATATTACACGTACCTACGTCATATGTGGATATTAGGTGCCTATCAAACGACATTGAGTAATGCATTTTCGTAGTTTATCCATTTCAAGTTTTTTTGGAAGAAGCTACTGCGACAACTGATTTATTATAGCCATTAGCAATAGTTATACAATTGAATTAAAAAACTAATAAATAGCATGAACCTTACACACTTACGTATGATATTTTTTCTTAGTATGCGGTCTGTCGCTATTAAAGGCAAAAAAACTGTGCACTAAAATTTGTTTTGATAAGAAATACATTAGTGCAATAATAAAATATTTTGTATAGCATCGAACATATCACTTTAGTAATATTTCATTATTTAGCTATTTAGAAAATACTTCTCAAAAAATACAATTGGAAAGCTAAACTATTTTCGGGAGAGTCGAAAACGATTGGGCATTGACGCTGGCGGTGCCATTTTCCGGAAACGGACATTAGTCGGCACATCCGGAGCGTTCAGATAAGGCACGATGCCAACTGATCCCGCGACTGCCTGCCATCTCTGGAAATAAGAAATTGCCAATTAGTAAATCGGTGTCGCCAAAAACATTTGTATAGTTTCCATTTATTTTTCAATAAGTTTTGATGTGCGATTTATCGCTTTAGTTTGGCTTATTCAATAATAGTTCAAATTATTAGTAGTATGCATAATAACTAAGCTAAGAAACTCCTTTTCAGTTACTGTTGTGCAGGTTAAAATTAATTTACGATATTGACTGTTACTAAGTTTCCTATACGGCTAAATGAAGATGATTTCAGTTAAAGCCTAAAGTAAGATAATTCTTCTAAGAGCATTCATTACGAACCTAATTTATATAGAAAAATATTTTACAAACATTTATGATTTCACTCTGGTATTATTGACCCTACTGTTTACACTGCTATTTTATTGTATAACAACGGTGTCAATTTCAGCTGTACTTTTGGGTCGAAGGAAATAACAAATAAGAGGCAATACGAAGAATTATAACATAGTTTAAGTCTTCTGGGATATCAACGCATCTGTGTACCATCTTAAATTCGCAATACTGTCAGGGGTTCATCACATGTGTCGTTAAGATATGACTTTTCGTGCAGGGTGGAGTGGAAGGAACCAGATCTCGCGGACGATCACCCACGCGATGAATAGATCAAGTTAAATCAGCCATAGGTGGCCACGATATACACGAGTAATATACGCGAGTGCTCCAGAATGGCCACGAATAGGGAAAAATGGCGAAATGTTGTGAGGCAAAGTTACATCAGCCTCCATACACAACACACGATGACCGCGACCGCTCTAACAAGAGCGAAACGACTAAGAAGAAGTCGTTAAGATATAGACTGAGTATTATTTTTTAGTCAAATTTAATAAACAATATACGGTTTATTTTTATGAAATTCAAGTAGATAACAAATACTTTATAAAGACAGAAAAAAAAGTAAAAAAGTTTGTAATTACTCGTAAAGGGCGGAATGCTAATGATTAATTATTTTAACGAAAAACAGTGACCAAACCGTGTACTTAATATTTTATGTCACCCCAATTAAGGGACACTGTTATCTGGGTTAGCTAAACAGCTTTTATCTGGAGAGAGCAGTCATAAAATTGTAGCCTTCAGTTAGGACTGAAGTGAAAGTAATAAAATTTTATCACTTTTAGTTCCAAGGTCAGCAAGAAATTTGTCGAAAGGGGTAGCTTCGTATTATAATATTAACTGTGCATCTAGTTTTGAGTATATCTGTACCCTTAGTACGAGTTTTTACGGTTACTCGAAAACGGTCATCGTTTACGTTTTCATACATACAGCGTCCCCGTGGATCGTATTGGGAGTAAAATTACGCGATATAAATTTCAAAAGCAGACTAAAATTCATTCATTGCAGTCAAAATTAAAGTAAAATTACAAAAAATATATTTTTTTTATCTGTAAATTGAAATGTGGGAACATTTGACTGTTCCATTTTTGAAATTCATATTACGAAAATTTTAGTTCTAATACGGTCCACGGGGGCGCTGTGTCAGCGAAAACGTAAACGGTGACCGTTTTCGAGCAAACGTAAAAACGTATACTAAGGGTACTGACCCGAAATATAAAACGTGATATAATAATTATGATGCACTAGCCGCATAGCTCTGTGATCACAATCGCGGTTATACTACATAGATTCGATTCCCGGCCAGGCAAATAAATAAGAACGTAGATATTTGTTTCAATGCTGAATTTTAAACGTATACATGTCTATGTGTAAAATATATTTGTATAAAAATCTCAAATCATTGCTTATTCTGTTTATAAAGTAACTATTGATCGATTGATAATAATTCACGTGGTACTATTGCAAGTAGCTATTAAATATCGCTTGATTGTATAGGCAAATTACAATAATGAACGTAATTTCAAGTAGAACTAGAGAAATATTGGCTACGAGCTGAACCCGCCCGCTTCGTCCGTTGCGTTACATTGTCGAAATTTTCACGCGGGTACCTAGTAGGATTCTAATGGTGAAAGAATTTTTCAAATACGTCCAGTAGTTTCGAAGCCTATTCAGTTCAAACAAACAAACAAACAAAAAATCAAATCTTACCTCTTTATGATATACATAGAAACAAAAACTTACCTTCTTTATTACTCTGATCATCTAGACGAATTCAACGATACCTCATGTTATGGAAACTCCGTTTAGGCTGTTGAGCGTGCCGAAGAATAACACGTACATACCTCATACGCTTGAAGAATTACCCTTCTTATTCAGGTAAAATCTAAGCATTTTCCTTAGTCATAATCAACAACCCATTATTGTCGCACTGCTGGGCACAGGTCTCCTCTCAGAATGAAAAGGATTAGGCCTTAATCCAGCGCGTTGACCAATTGCATATTGGTAGACTTCATACCTCTGAGATTTTTTTATAAATCCCTCAGGTATGCAGTTTTCCTCAAAATATTTTTCCTTTGCCGTTAAAGCAAATGATAATTAATTTGTAATACGCACATAACTTTCAAAAAAAGAGGCGCGCCCTGGGATTTGAACCTCAGGCCCTTTAGGAGTTTCAGCCACAAGGCTACCGCGGCTTAGTTTCCTTAGTCAAATTAATGCCAAGTGCTGATGTAAGGAGTCTACTTTTGCTAAAATGTCGCGTAGTACGCTTCAAAGTACGGTCGCCTGTAATCGGCAGCTTAGCCCCAAATCGACCTCATGAGTATATTTAAGGCTACCTATGACTAACCTCACGTTTTGATTTGAGGTCGATTTAATCTTAGGCTTTTAACTTGTCTAAGTAGAAAGGAATTGTTTGATTTCGCTCTCTCACGAATACTCGACAAATAAAACACGGACCGCCTATAGGTAGATATTTTATTGATTTATTACTTAAAACGCCCAGTGGAGCGAATGAAATGTACGAGTACATGAGCGTCTATTTTGTGATGTTTACGAAAAAGCAAAATAATTTTGTTCAAATTCAAGGTTACATTATGAGAAATATTGTAAAATAATGTAAGCATGTTTGGTCCTCGACGATCTACTGACCCTGCGAAGGCAGTCTCCTCTCAAAGTATGGGGTTAAGCCATTGTCCACCACGCTGGCCAAGTGACATGCAATGGACTGATTGCACACTTTTTGAGATCTTTTTAAAATTAAATGTTTCTTTATCGTTATACCAAATACTCGTAATTTGTACTACACGTGTATGTAACTGTGAAAAATCAGAGATGCCTGGGATTTGAACCTCGGACCCCCGATTCAGAGAGTGAGCTTCATCCTCTAAGCTATCACTTGTAATATGTATCTAAGTATTAGAAATTAATTTTAACGGGTAGTTACATGGACGCAGATTTTATAACAACAAGATTGGTTTAGGTTATACACACAAGATTGGATTAGGTTCTCAGTAATTGGTAAATCTAAGCCCTACCCTCGAGAATTAAGTTCGAACATATAATATATCTGCATTATACTTATTCAAAACAGAAAATAGCAGTTGTATGGCGTTGTTTTAGGCATAAATACGTGCTAATTTAGGGTTGTAAAATTATAAATTTGACGATTCACGTGGCTGAATGGTCACTATACCGTCTGACTCGCAAAGGATTCCGTGTTCGATTCCCGGCCAGAAAGAAATCTGACGAATTTCTTTCTGGATCTGAATGTTTGTGTGTCTGTGGTTATCCATTGCAACCACGACACAGGGAATCCTTGGAATGGGAATAGAAATGGGAATGTGGGGCTGTGAATGTAATATAGAAAGCGTTTTAAAACAAGGCAAAGTCTATCGTAGGTTGCTTGTAGCGGTAATGATGCCGCATTTCAATCTATCTTATAATACCAGTATTAATTGCTGCTGTGTTCGGTCCTGAAGGGACGTTTACACGAGACGTTTCAACTCGAAGAATAACACCGACGTCGGAAAATAATCTAATTCTGCCCGTTTATAGGATCAGTAGAGAGTAGTCTTAAAGAGGTTTTAGACAAATAGTCTAAAGACGATGACGACTGCTTACTTTCGGGTGTAGCAGAGGTATATTTACGTTTGCTACGACAGTTAAAGGAAAGTCTGCCAAGTGCGAGTCGGACTCGCGCACTGAGGTTTCTGCACAAACATGTTTGATTTTGTTGCAGCTTAAAGGTATTATGAACCTGAGTATTTAATACCACGCATTACTGAGAAAAAGAGTCTTGACAGACGAACGGACAAACGGACGCACGAACAACAAAGTGGTCTAAGGGGTATAAGGGGTCCGTTTTTCCTTTGGAGTTTCGGAACCCTAAAAAGCCTACCTATAATCAGAAACTATCACCAAACTACAACTACGTACCAATTTTGATAATCCCACAATATATTATAGCGCTCAGGGTAACCCTTAAACCAACCCGCTTGTTAGTTCAGTCATAAATTCACGTGACATAGCGAATTCGTGATTAATGTACCACATTTATGTTGCCCTACGTTTCATTGTTCCTAGCATTACGTTAAAAGCACCCATTTATTATGTACTAACACTTGACTCTTTGGCTTTCGAGATTGGGGCTCATGTCTTGTCATATATCAACGCAGGTGTCGAATGTCAAATGGTATTGAATTCACGGATTGAAAATGATTGGTAGACTGTGCAAATAGATTGCGGGAAAGATTATTATTTTTTTGCGGGGATTTTGCGAAAGAATCATTGTTAATAATCAATGCCATGTTTTGACTATCGAAATTAGACAATTCTAATAGGCAAAAATTGTCAATTGTTTATTTTTTAGGCAAAAATTGGACATATTGGTTATTAATAACGGACGTAGATTGTAACCAACCCGCAATCAAGCAATCTCGAAAATCTCGAAATTCGATGAGTTAATGCAACTGGCAAAATTTAAGACAAAACTTAGTCCTTATACAAGAATAATTAAGATATCTCCTGCCTTATTTAAAAATGATTTGATCCTTTTTTACATATTTTGAGACGATTTGATGAGTTTATACACTTTTAGCCACTAACAATGAAATTGTCTTTACATGTCAATCCATCAAGCATAGAATGTTGAAATTGCAAATGAAATATTCATTTTCAACTTGTAAATTTCGTTCAAACGAACAAACGTTGTCTCAACAGAGATATGAATTATTACTAAAGCACTTCTATTTCTTTGTGCTTAATAAATGAAGAAGTGAAACATGTTGGAAAGAGGAATCTTAAAACTGGTACTTATTATCTTTGTTATATTTGTTTGAATATTATCTACATGTGCAATTTTATCATGATAAAATTGCACATGTACTTTGAAAGGCTAGCCATACAAATTTCACATGCCCATTTTCTAAAAAATGTTGTAACCGTCAAAAGTTAAAATAACTGGAACAGTTACAAAGATTTTTGTTTCTAATTCAAATCTGTCTCTCTATCTCTATCTCGATTATTTATAATTTATATCTCATCCATCCATCAGCCTTTAAAAGCCCACTGCTGGAAATAGGCCTAATGTGCGCCACTCCACCCGATCTTGAGCAGTCTGACCTCAGCGGACTCCCGCCATCCTCTTCAGATCATCAGACCACCTGGTCGGAGGACTTCCTATACTTCTTTTGCCTAGACTTGGTCTCCATTCGAGGACCTTCCTATACCATCGTTTACATGTCCACTTCAGCTAGCTTATTTTGAGAGCTATATCAAAACGATACCACAATATTCAGATCTTGCAAATTTTCTATTACAATCTAAACTTAAGTAAATTTGAATAATCATGGCATCTCAGCACATAACGTGAAATACGTCCCAAGTTCAACTTGTTCAAATATACCCAGGAATATGGCAAATTGTCAAAAACTTGGATATGTACTTAAAATAACTGTTTTACCCATCACGGGTGAAATATGAGCGATGAATATTAGACACATAAAAAGTTGTAGAAACCTCCATGGTTCAAAGGCTCCACTGCCACATTTATTTCTGCATTCTAGAAACAGAATTTGCTGTATTCTGTTTTGAAGAGTAATTAATAATACAAGATGCAATTTGACTGTGTTATCAACATCATGTATGTTTCTTATACTGTTTGGGATTGATTATTGAAGTCCTGAGTGGCTTTAATCACTTTAATTTTATAGTTTCTCTCCAATCGCTTTACGTCAAACAATTTCCTTAATACTAATGAATGCCCTATTTCAATAGACACTGCTCCTGGAAAATTCCAAATTATTTTAAAAGGAATATCTCATGTGAACTGTTATTGCTGTGCTTGTCATGTTCACAAGTTTATTTAAGCGGTTGACATAATTTCAAAGTTCCAGTCTTTATTCCAAAAGTGTTAGTACATAATAAATGGGTGCTTTTAACATAATGCCGGAACAATGAAACGGAAGGCATTTGTCACGAATACGCCATGTCACGTGAATTTATGACTGAACCAACAAGGGCGCTGGGTATTGTGGTATACATAGAAACAGTGACAAATTAACAGATCTGAGTACTTTATGAACCACTTCAATTAGATGTGAGTAGTTAATATTCTTTTACGTGGAAGAATTAATCATGGATACCTTTCAGTCACATGAGTGACGAGTAATGCCGGGCTCCTACGGACTAGAAACCTACAGTTTACTTAATACTTGTTGACGAGTTAATGGACACGTTTTCGCACTAAAAAAAGAGAAGTGATAGCCTAGTGGTTAAGAAACTCGACCTCTCGTTCGAGGGGTTCGAGGTTCAAATCTCAGGCACGTACCTGTAACTTTTCTAAGTTATGTGCGTATTAGAGATTAATTATCACTTGCTTTAACGGTGAAGGTAAATATCGTGAGGAAACCTGCATACCTAATAGATTAAAAATCTCATAAGGTATGTGAAGTCTACCAATACGCACTTGGCCAGCGTGGTGGACTATGGCCTAATCATTCTCATTCTGAGAGGAGACCCGTGCCCAGCAGTGGGACAGGAATGGGTTGATGACGATGATTTCGCACTCTACCACCCTTCACCAACTTTGGATTTTCTTTAAGCACCTCCTCTGGAGTTTCTTCAGTCCCTCTTCTTTTTAAAGGCGTACAGGAACACCGCACGCATCTTTTCATAGCCTATAACTACACGAGAGTAAACGCCAAAATGCCCACCATCTAGGCTGGACTTTAAAAGATTGGAAGAAGGCAATATAGATCCTCAGATGAAAAGAAGTTGAATCCTATAATGTCTGCAAATAAACTTCTATTTAGTTCAGGCTTAATTTTGAATACGCTTATAAAATAAATAGTTCTCATAATTGCTTCAGGGTTTACAAGTGGAATGACGTTTCACGCCTCGAGCTTTACAAATGTAACAAGTTAAATTAAAGTTTAAAAAATTCTGTGTAAAGCGGCGCCTAGAAGTACTATTCAAATTATTTGTCAAAATAAGTAACGCGCAGTCGTAAATTAGAGTAAGGTTTTCGGTATCTCCATACCGCTTAAGTTAAAAACTTATTTATATGATTAACTGTCATTCTTTTGGATCACACAATAACTAGATAGATAAGCTCTTGAAGTAACTTGCTGTGTTCTGGTTTGAAGGTTAGGGTAGAAATACTTACCCGAGGTGTCATAACTTAGTCCTAAGTCCTCCCTTATCTGTGGCTTTTTTATACTTAGCATTTTAAAAAGCATTAAAAATATGCAATTTGGACACGGTGGTACATAGAATTAATTATTATTATTATTTCATAATATAGGAATAGCAGACGAGCATGTAGTCCGCTTGATGGTAAGTAGCTACTGCCTCCCATGGACATTTGTAACCAACCAGATGCAATTAAATTCTTACCTAAGGTCAGCCACATATTTTTAACCGACTTCAAAAAGGAGGTGGTTCTCAATTCGGCCGGTATTTTTTT
>DWIJ01000236.1:0-12687 GCA_018248315.1 Chioides albofasciatus
TTTTTTAACAATTTCGGATATGGAGGAGGTATTATGTTCGGTTTCGTAATCTTCAATATTTCAAGGGGCTGTAAATATATATATTTTTATTTTTGTTATTTTTGAAGTTTAAAGAAAAAAACAGAATATTTTATTTGAAATACCATGTTTATTTATAAAACCATCTTATTTGGCAAAGGCAACATCTTAGCATCCACCCTAACAGGTAGCCATAACTCCCCTCGTAAACCCAAAAAACGGACTAACCCTTGCTACTACCCTTAGCGTAATAAAAATAAAAGGACAATAAAAAGAGGTATAAAATTGTCCGGAGCGAGTGCAAATGAAATGGAATGCAAATGTAACTGAGTTGAGTGGGATAAAGAGGATGTGTGCGGGTCGGGAGAATTTCCCGAAAAGCGGGGAAAAATCGTAAACAATCAAAGGTGTAATCCAGTAGGAGAAAACAAACTGGAAGAGATATTAATAGTCTCTGTAGGCATTTCGAAATAATTGCTATTTTCTTTTCAATTTTCGAACTTATGTAGGTACTGTTTTATAATGAATTTCAAACTTACAATTTCTACTAAAAGTTTGTTTGTATCTATTCTGTTAATAAATAATCATTTTGATGGCATAAAGGTACCTATAATTACGATACGATTTCGTCTCCGTCGGACTATGATAATTCTATTTTATAACGGCTATTGTTATTGTTAAGAGCTGCTGTGTTCTAATTTGAAGGGTGAGAAGGATTAACGATACCTGTGTATAGGCTTTACGTAGCAGCTGGCCTTAGATAGGACTCTGATTTTGTCTAGGTTCAACTTAGACGTCTGTACGTAGTGCTTGCATTCCATTCTAGGTTACATGAGTTTTTGTAATATAAATAGATAGGTACTTAGGTAACGGAGGTAGTTAGGTAGGTATCTCTATTTTAGACTAATGCTGTTGATGTAAGGAAATAGTTTTAACGATAGTGCTACCATAGTTGACCTAAGAACTCTACCACCTATCAAAGTTTCTTACAATGAGTTATTAGCTTTCCCATTAAATCGGCTTTATGATGTTCTATAGTTTACGTTAAAGTTTTTTTCACGTGGAATTTTTCTTTGGAATACAATAACATTAACCCGACATTAACATACGAATGCTTTAGCCACTACAAGTTCTACATTTTGTGTTTACTTTGTCAATAACCCTAAAATACCTGTTGATACGAGCGGGTCGTTACGACCCCGCGTAAAGTTTTATGTTGAAGCTACCGGGTTTATGTTGCTAGTTACCATAGGTATGTACTGGGTTAAGGCTTTTTTATTTTCATTGATTTCCTTCGTATTTTATTGTTATTTCGTTGGTGATTTGTATGTCTGTATCTATACTTTATCGAGAGATTTGGTTTATTTTCCGTTTACTTATCTAGGTACTCAGTAAGAATTATGTAGCAAAGTAAAACAATCTTAATGTAAGTTCTCATTGCTATTACTAAATTAGTGTCTAAGTATATGTACAATATAGGTAATTAAAATATGGTATGCTATCTTATAACAGTATCTAGCAAAATGTAGAAAAACTAAGGGTAACGTTAGGTACTTACTTAATCTACGAGTAAAACATGTCTTTACCAATTTAAATAACACATTTTTTTGAAAACTTCTTAATTTTAAGAATTTCTAAAATTCAAAACATTGATTCGAAGCAATACCTACAGCTACTTAGGTATAGGTACCTATCTGCAATATACATGTTAATTCTTAGCTACCTATCTACCTACTATAAATAGAAACAAACTTTTACACAGAAATTTTATCCAGCAAAAACAAAATTTAAACAAGTTTCGCGTAAACAAAGTGTCGTAACTAGCAATAACTCCAATTAGCCAACTACCCTCAACTCTAGCCTGAAAAACACCGTATTAATAAATTCCTTGCATTCTAAAACAGTAGAAGTTGGTAAATTGGACCCGTGAAACTTTTTCAAGTAGCTAGATTGCGCTGGTTAGTTTTGGAGTTAAAAATTGGCTTTTGCGAGTAGGTAGAAACATAACGATTCGCATCTAAATATTTTTATATATTTTAGCTTGTACCTATGAACGTAACATACACAGGTAGGTGCACGAATAAGTAAATTACGGGCTACAATATGTTAAATGTCATTAGTAAGTAATGTTATAGCGCCCTGTAGGTACTCAAATGATATAACCGGTAAAAGGAGTGAGGGGTGATAAAAATAATACCTAAGTAAAATTATTTAACCTTCAATAACTTAACATAATATTACCTACATACCAGCTATACTTTAACATTTCGTACCAGTACGCAGGTAAATAGGTACATTTTGGATATAGCATTTTGATATAACTATAGTAGGTTGAATTATACATTATACAAGTATACATTGAATTAATTCCTACAGTCCTATTCTAACATAGGTACCCACCTGATGGCTATCACCTGGTATAATTTTTACTTCATCTTCGCTTCAAATTTATATTTCAGAAACATTTTATTTTAGTCTTCAAAAGTGGCAAGGCAAATATTAGTGATCGCAGGCGTGACTATTATTCCAGTTTAATAAAATTTATTAAAAATACCCATAGCTAGTGGACGGTTGTGACTAGGTACCTAACAGACCGCAAGCCCGTCCTGTTCACAAAAAAAAATACAAAAACTGAGGCGTTTCTAAAAAAGTTTCCAACTTTCCAGAAACACCGAAACAAACTGTCGTAACTCGAAATAACTCCAATTAGCCCCGCTAAAAATGTGCCTGCTAATGAGCCACTCACAACACTCGTCGAGTGGACCGAACGGAACTTTCTCCAGTGGTTTCCCGAATTCAAAATCGAATTTTTAATTGCATTCCGAGCTAAACAATTTCGTACATTACTCCTATAGATATGTTGGTACTACCCAACCTACATAGGTACAAATGAAATGAAATTATTTTTTCTTTGAACAAACCTATGCCTGCAAAAGGCACCTTAAAGAAGCACTATGTTATGCATAAAGTCCTGTGATTAAATTTAATTGTTTCAAAGAGCTCGCACGGATAGGTATATGATAAACAGATGATCGAAGTTTATATTTAGGTCATTGGTTTGCATGTTAGATTTGTTTTGATATTGTGAAAAAACAAGCTAGGGCTTATAGTTAATAGACTGCGGTGGCATGACCGCCACACCTATTTCTATCTCGTAACAACAGTGTTTAATCCTGTGTATTGAAGGGTGTGGCAAAGTGACAAAAACATTTCCATCGCACAACACAGGGGATCAGAAATTATACTTTTTAGACGTAGAATACAGCTTAGTTCCATTCATGTATTAATAGGGTTAACCCCTTAAAAGCTCTAGGTATAAAATATACCCGTAAGACAGCCGTCGTTTGTCACCTCGGTGCGGGCGTCGCCGCGTCTCAATCAATAGTTCCGCGCACGCCGCGCATTGCGACGAGATGGGACACGCCGTGAACTGTACTATGCTTACGTAGCGTTTGGAACATATGGAACTTTTAGATGAGGTGTTTATAATGCTAGTATTCTGACTGTTGCCAAATACAACAACGTATTGAATATCTACGTGTTGCTGCTGAGGCTTGAATTGACTGGGTGAAATTATGCTTAATTTTAATTAGTGGGAGGATTTATATAAGTCAGTGGGTTATGATTTAGGTGATGTTCGAGTATGTTTGGGTGTCTATAACTTTCTCTAAAAGAACATTTTTAAAGATTTTCCTTTCATAAAACTGAAATAGCAAACGAGCATAAAATCCATCTGATTATACCTAAATGATAAGTGATTACTGGCGTTCTTTGATTTGATAATATGTAAATAGGATGGAAGTCAAGGCTGATCACAGATAAATACTTTACTACCCTTAAAAACTAGATAACTTGAACTGCCTTCAGAGTCGCTTTTAATTTAAATTAAAATCTGGTTTAAACCAGAACACACCAGTGCTTGAAACTTATAAAAGTCTTTACTCTACCTACGTAGGCACTACATCAAACTAGAACCATGTCACATAAAATAATCACATCTACAATACCATTCATCCTTTTTTTCAAAGAAACATATTACCTCTTATGAGTTCCGATTTATAACCCAAGAAAACGTCCACTTCAAGTTCCGTTACGTTCTTAAGTAGGTACTTGAAAGTTGAAATTTAGATCACGCGTGTGGGCGTGGTCTAGCCAATAGGCGATGTCACGCACCGCGACAAGTGACACTTTCCACCAATGAGGGCACTGCGCTGCGGGCGATGGTGACATTTCTACCCAATCCGCTGTCGCCCGCCCACGGATGACAGTTTAGAATGAGTTTTTAATGGGATTATAATAACCCCGGGGTGGTTGGCGGGTTATGTTGATACTTACCTACATACTTCTCTTAGTTACCGTGGCTTTATTAACAAATTATCGAAAAAAGCTTTGATGGTTGTATAAAGTGTTCGATAATTAGGTCTAAAGGAAATATATACCTAAACTTAGATTATATTTTATGCCTTCAATGTTTTTAGGGAAAATCTATAATTTTTTAAGACCTATAGTTGTTACTTTACTATAAAAGATAAAAAAGGAGGTGAAGAAGTACCTACCGCCAATAGTTTTATATAAATTTACTCTACTTTTAGATAAGTAAATAAATTCCATTAACTGAAAACAACAATAAGGCATCTTACTTATTGTCTGTAGGTACTATGGCTGAATAAAGAAATCTTTGCGCCGCTTTATTTAGCAACGCTTGAGAAAGTTCTCCAAATAAAACCAACATAGCAAGTTGACATTTCCAGCCAATGACCGCGCGCTCCCTTGTCATTGGCCAACGACGCAATGTCACTGTTTGTCGCATGTCGCCTGAAAACGAAACGTAAATACAATTTAGTGAGAGAGCGAGCGAGATGCACTATTTACCTAGGAAAGTCGTTCTAATTTTAAGTCGTGGAATTCAGTACAATTCGTGATTTGCGATTCGGTTTGAATTGTTTCATTGTTATGAAGTAGTTGAAATTGTTTTGATTGTAGCGCGATTAATTCAGTGTTAGTGTGTTGTTTGCTTAATAATTTTATTATTCTCCTCAAAAAATCTCTCCTCAAAAAATTCCTCAAAAAATTCTCCGCGGTCCTCAAAAAATCTTTCTTCAAAAAGTATCTAGTTCTATTATTGCCATTAGATTTTTTACCTATTTCAGTAGACAGGTAGAGTTCCAGATGCATTGCACCAGAGTGGACCAAATTTCAACTCTTCATATTCTATCACACTCTTAACCAGACCACAGCAAACATGGAAAATGGCAGAAATAGATAGGTACTAATGGTGTCGGTCTCGTTAGTTTTTTACGTCACGGAACTCTACAATCTTCAAATTTATCTTTTTTTAACTGAAGTAGTTTATATATCTGAGTATTTAGTTTAAATAAACTACCTAAATAGGTAGGTACTTACTTATACATACTTAAGTTTAACTGGTCATGGCTACGAATTTTAACCCTAAAATGATGTTAAGTAATTATCGATGTAATTTGAAACTAATTTGTTTTCTTTTTTTATTTTGGCAGCCAAAAAAATCGCGTGTTGTAGCAATCGTGCCACAAATTATAAAATTGAGATCAATCTTCGAATCGCACACGAGCTTCTGATTCGATCGAATTCAAATTCAAATTGGATTAATTTTTGGCTCCCGTGCGGGAATTTACCAAGTGGCTAATTTTGGTTTTGGCAATTTCTTTCAAAATACAAAGGATTAAGTGGTAGCTGCAGGTTGTATGATAAATAATGTTCTGTATTCTTTTTAAACACGTGACAGGCACGCGATAATTCGAAGGGATACAAATTTTGAGTGTTTTTTATATGGTTAGGTATACCTAGGTATAAAAATTATATATTTAAATGTTAGGTATATCGCTATTTTTTATGGTTACTTCTAGTTTAGTAGATTAAAAAAACATTTAAAGAGCAATATCTAGGTATGATTTGTGTACCAAAATGTAGTATTTTTGTAGAGCGTCAGATACCGAATGATTCATAACGATATTACCACATATTACTATTAAAGCCTAAATGTAGGATATACAGAATACCAACATACTTGTTGCCTTTATCAACAGTAGATAGGTATAGAGACAGGTAGGTAGGTATCTATTTTTACGAAATAACTGAGGTGCGTAAAAAAATGTCAATGCCTTAATTTGTTACAAAAGGCTTCAAAATAGTTGCCCCTTTAAATAAAGTTATAAGCATTTACGACTACGTACTACCTACGACTATATACAATTTGCAGATAGATATTTTCCATAGCAGGTCGTGAGATATGTAATAATCTCTACATCGTGGCGTCAGCTCTAGATTCGATAGGATTATTTGTCGGTAATTGTAAACGGATTAATTCGGTGCCGAGTAGGTATACCGAGAATTATTGGGGTGCTACAGGCATTGAAATATCACCTAGGTATAGGTAGCTTACATAAAGGTACTTACCTCGTGTTATTTTAATAGTTTTTGTAGTTCAAGATATGTACTCTATCGCCTTACTTTATCAGTTAACTTTCACGCGGATCCCTACTTTGTCTCGTATTAAATATAGCCTATACTCACAAGGAATAATGTAGGATTCTAATGGTGAAAGAATTTTTCAAATCCGTCCAGTAGTTTTGGAGCCTATTTAATTCAAACAAGCAAACAAATAAAAAAATCAAATCTTACCTCTTTATAATATTAGTATAGATAAACCCATAGATAATTGGTAGGTGAAAATCTATGCAGGCAAACAGGGTGCCAACCATTTGAAGGAAAGAAAGGGGTTTCTTTTGCAGTTAAAATGATAATAATTATCTCCCAAGTTCGTGGTCCACACAGCTGAAGTTAAGAAAGGAGATGTTTTGACCTAAAAACTTATTCCAAAAATAAGCGTAACAATAACTCCTTTCAGCAACGGTTTGGACAAACAATTTCATTAAGCGGGCCACACGATCGCCCTGAAGGTAACTTGCAGTAACACCCTTTCTTTAAATGCGCGTGCGCACAATTCCACAGTGTTGCTTTTGAAAATTAATGCTTTGGGTGCTGACTGTGTATTGAGTTAACATGCATTTTTTCGTGTCTACCCAATAGTGCGTACCTACTTGGGTAATAGCTAAATGTAGGTACTATTTGTAGGTATCTACCTTGATACGGGTAGAGTGGACTTAGGTACTACCTACTCGTAGGAGCGTAAATAGCGTATCTGTTCCCAGCGATAGGTGATGTTCTGTTAGGTATTATATTTTTAAAATTAACCTGTAATAAACGAGGATCCAAAAATATAATGTAAGTTGAGGCTAGTTCCAAAATAGTTAAATTTTTCGATCAAATCTACCATGTTACAAATTGAAGAAGGTAAGGTAAAGATAAGGTTAGGAACCTAAATAATTTTGGTTTTAATATTTATTTAAAGTTTTGGTAATTTATGATAGATTTCTCACTCAATTAATTGTTATAAATATTGCAAAAAAATATTCTGTATCTGTTTGTCTCAGTGAAAATTCACACAGACTGGCCGTCAACAATGTTAATGCCGATTATGCAGCTTATTCAGAGAATTTGAATATTCGAATCTGGAATTTGTAAATTCTGGAATGTGGTCATTTGAATATGGAATCACGATATAACGCTCTCACGGTTTGTCAGAACCCTTGGGGGACATTCTCATTCCTATATAGACGGAGAATTTTTGCAATTTCAATGCATAATTCAAATAGTTGCATGCTTATGTTTTTGATATTCGCCTCCGAAAGGAATGTTAAGTAGGTATAATGGCATCATTGAAATGCATTTTTCCATTAGCTCTTACAGGTAGGTAGGTAAATTTCCTGAACTCCGGTTGTGTTCCGTCGGAGATCCCGGAGTTCTCCACCAAGCGCTGAGGACGACCACCGGCGCCGGGTACCTTTTGAAGGTTTCCCCCTCGATAACAAAAAAAAGGTAAATTCCCTGAACATAATATGGCGACATCGTCCACATAATGTTGTTCCCGTAGTCAGTAGGCTTGTCGTATGACCGCAGTTAATGATAATAACTACAACAACAATATAATTATTGACAATGATTATTAACAACAACATCCCAGAATTTCCTTTGTCTCTATGAGCATAAAGATTCAGAGAAAATTTATCACCATAGATTAATCATTGACCTACGCGTTGAAGCTCAGAACCTGGTTATTTTTTGTCACCTATACTTAAATAAAACACTAATAACAGTAAGTAGGTATTTAAATTTTTCGATCCTCCAAGGACCCTTAAATTATCTTAAAACCTTCCTTAACTTTTGAATATTTTATATTTCATGATTGGTGTGAATGTACTGACGTTCTTAATTTAATTTTGTAAAACGAATTTGCTAACTTAAAATAAGTGTCAAGCTCTCGAATTCGTTACAGTCAATAAATAAGTCACCATACTTCTACAGTAGCCAAATTACCTACAAAAAATATATATTTCGGTTCACTGCCTGAATTATTCTGTGGAATTCGGTAGGCGAAATGGCGCGCATTTTTAAATTCCGAATTTAAATATCGAATCACGATATTTTCATAATAAAGTATTTGACAGCTAAATGCTACTCTATACGACTTTGTCCGTTCAGTAAATTAAATTTGACAGTTACTTAATCGGATCGTAATGTCAAATTCCCTTCGGATTTGACACTGTGGACGGAAGTACAGAGTAAAGCTGATAAATGAAGGGACTCCCAACACCACGTGGGGGGTCGATCGTCAAAATAAATCGGGCGCGTCAGCTGTCACTGTCATAATAATTAGACGCCCTTACCGCTTTGATTGATTAACAGCGGTGGTGCGAAATAATTTGTTAGATTGTGATCTTAAGTTAAAGGTTATTTTAACAGATTAGTTTGTCGTATAAGGTACAGTTTAAGGGTGAGAACTCTAAATGCTGATGTGGTGTTGTTTGAGTAAGAGACATAGATAATAGGGGCATTATGGGGAGGTCTATGTCCAACCTTCTATATGACTTCTATATAACGATGGATTGACGGACAGATGCACAACTTCAAAAAACCGTAAGTGTAAACTTGAATCGACCTCCAAATCTCCTGTCTCAGAGAAGAGAGTCGAACCACAGAAGATTGTACCACCTTCAAAACACATAATTTCCAAAAATGCGCTTTTGGTATTCAAACCCTGAACCTCCATATCAGTCACCATTGACACTGATGACTACAGGTTTAATATCTTTACACTAGTTGATACTGCAATACCATAAAAGTAACGTCTAGTTTTATTTGATAATATGCTTTATATTTTCGGCGTCTCAACCCGGATTATAGGGACGAGTGAATAAAGAATGAAGTTTATTACCAACTGGATATGAATGGTGAATGAATGGATGAAATGTGGAGTATAAAGCAGCCGACCGGATGCGACTAAATTGAAACGTATGATTCGTATGGAATTGAGATGTCTGTCATGTACTCATGTTTCATATAATTATTATGAAATATTTTGAAGAAGTATGACAGTTGACATGTACAAGTAAGTGATAAAATGCAAAACTAAAATTTTAAGGGACTTTAAACTACTTGAATTAAAAATGTATTAATATTGATGACATTTTTTTGGATTTTAAGTAGTATACGGTGGATCATTAAATAATTGAAGTAAAATTCTCATTCAATATTGAAGTAAGTTCTGCTGTTGTCTGTTTTGAAGGGTGTGCATAAGGGTTGCACTTCAAGTGTAACGCCAATGGTTATTTACCATCAGATGAAGTACATGTTCATTTCCTACTTCCATTCCATAGAAAAATATTTAGTTAATATAATAAATACTGAAAATAGCGTCAATTTTGGCATAAAATATTACATTATCGTAGATAACCATAATTGATCGAATGCTTACATTTAGGCACTGATATAATTTATATTTTCATATAAAAAAACATACAGATAAACAAAATTTATTACTGAAGTAGGCAGATGTCAAAAGAAACGTCATCTTGGGCGGTCGGCTGTCAAAATAATCCGAAGCTCTGTCGGCTCACTGTCAACTGTCATCTGTCATAATAATTGGGCGCGTAACTGAGCCCGTGATTGATTGAGGGGGAAACAATAGTGTGAAAGTTGAATGTTACTGTTATATTAAGTATTTGTTGAGGTAGGTTAGTTGTGAGTTGAATGATGGAGTATTGTGTCAATACAATGGGATTTGGTCCAGATTTTTAAATTTTGAAAGGTACCCATTGGCGTGGGAGCGACGTAGGGATATATGGGATACTTTTCGCACCAAAATCCCTCCGTGGGCGTTCTTGGCGCTGCGTTAAGGGCACCGGGTCTCTAAAGAAAAGCAACCGGAGTCCCTTTAGCGCGTTGCCCTGTCGGACTCCGTCCAGATGAGTTTGACGCTCGCCAAACAGTCTGTTGCGTACGACATTATGCGATCACACATACCGCCGTCCTATGATTTCGTACAGGACCTAAACTGGTTAAGTTAAGAGAAATACCTCTAGCAAAGTAGGCTAGGCGCACTACACTAAGACCTAAATCCTCTCACTGGGAGAAGACCCGTTCTCAGCATTTAGACAGTATTGGGTAGATGATGATGATGACGATTTTGGACAGGTGACAGGCTTAATAAAAACGTTTGACTGTTATCACTTTTTAACAGATGGACTATATTAATGGGCCCTTCATTCTTACTGAAATGGCGTATCATAATTTGACATATCATAGTATGATTTCCTACGCTTTCAAATAATGCTGCTTGACATCATCGTCATCAACCCGTTATTGTCCCACTGCTGGGCACGAGTCTCCTCTCACAGAGAAAAGGATTAGACCATAGTCCATCGCACTGGCTACTGCTTTACATAACTCTTTTCAATGTAATATCTCGGTCGATGCAACAAATACCTTAGCATTCACTAGTGATGTAAAATCTCTTAATAAAACCGTTTATCCCATATACAATTTAACGGTCGCCAACACAGGAATAAATGTTAATTTCTCTATCCCCTTATCAATAAAATGTTTGGTGAAAGGTTGTGATAGTAAATGTAATGAAAATCCAGCCTTTATTGGAAATGTTATCGATTGTTCATTATTAGTGCCCACGCCTACTCTTCAAAGATTAGTCGTTCTGTCTCGTTCACACAGGAGAGGTTAGATAAAGATGGGTTATGCTGTTGAAAGTTGACTACTGAAGTTGAACGTTATAGCGTAATTAATGAAATTTGTGTTTAAAAATTATCGAAATTGGTTAATTATGAGACAACTTTGTACATTCCTACGAAATTAAGACACTATGAATTATGTTTTTTAATTAAAGACATTTAGACTTAATGGTTCGTCTCGTATTTAACCGACATTAAGACATTATCATCAACAACCCATTACCGTACAGAGCACGGGTCTCCTCTTAGGATGAGAAGGAATAGGCCACAGTCCAACTCGCTGACCATGTGCGGATTGGTAGACTTCAAATTCAAATTCAAATCTCATCAGAGGTGCCTGGGATTTGAACCTCGGACCCCTCAATCGAGAAGCCGAGCTTCAACCACTACGCTATCATATTAATACATACATAGAAGTAACAACCATACAGTCCAGATGGACTCTACGCTCGTGTAAATATTCAATTTCATTAATGGACGGTGTAACTATGGGTTACACCAACCCCAGATAAGAGTCCTACCTCGGTTACAGATATGTTGCTATCCCTGAGAACTAAGTTGGAACGCTTTGGATAAGCATATTTCTCTTACCACATTGTTCAATCAAATATACAGTAGTTGTGCCTTCGGACTCGAACCACTACGGAAATATTTTTATACTGTAAGCAGAACCCGCAGCTTTGCCTGTTGGGTCACATTATCGAAATTTTCACGCGGGTCCCTATATTTTTCTCATATTAAATATAGCCTATGTTCATAAGGATTCTAATTGTAAAGGATTTTTTCAAATTGGTTCAGTAGTTTCGGAACCAGTTCAATTCGATTTTAGTGCACTCTGTAGGCACATTTTTAATAATCTGATATCATCTGAGAAGCCTTGACCGTCATATCATCTGGCTATTAGCAATGACCCCCACAGTATTACTTAATTAAGTAACTAAGCGGTCATTGCTACCACAGTTAAGGAAATAAATGAAAACATTGATTAAATTCTATCAACAACCGTTATGGAATTAAGCGTTATTATGTTATTTCATAGGGATGTGTTGTAACGATCATTATTTCTGTATTCGTTTATTCAGTATCTTTTAACTTAGTGTTTATTAGATTATTTTTATGGGTATTATGAAAGTGTAGCAAAAGCGAAAAGAAACAAAGAGAGACACAAAGAAAGAAAGAAAAAACAATAAAGAAAATTTATTTACGGTAAAGAATTAAGAAAATAAAAAATGAACAAATGGAATAATTATGTAACTATGAAGTGGCGTCGAAGATACAATAACAAACAAACTTATTCAAGATAACAAACTTATTCTTTATATTAAAATAATTACTTATACCTACTTCCAAAAAATACTGCCGTAACTATTAACAATTATTATGTGATTGACGAATACTCTATTAATATACTTTTTTCCTCTGAAAACAACAATCTAAGATTCTTATAAGCCACTAGGACTATCCTTTTATCTTTTTAACCGACTTCAAAAAGGAGGTGGTTCTCAATTCGGCCGGTATCTTTTTTTTTTTATGTATGTACACGAAT